>JARKHS020033800.1:0-16963 GCA_030143305.2 Amblyomma americanum
GCACTGCAAATTAAGACTTTACATCACCAAGTTATCAGGCTTCCAAACTTTGGAAGTGATATGCCAGGTTTAACTTCCTGAAGGAACACATGGGCTATGAAGAACACCACAGTGGACGGCTCCGGATTAATTTAGACCGTATGGGGTTCTTCAACGTGCATTGACGTCGCACAGCACACCATTGTTTTTATGTTTTGCCACCGTCGAAATACTGCCACTGCAGCAGGATCGGGCTCAAACCCGCGACCCTGAGATCAGCAGCCGAACGCCAAAGCCACTAAATCATATGGCGGGTGCTTCCAAATTTTCATCTAGCTGCTTTTTCTATGGACTGCTTTCCTGTCTCACTAAAGAATACAATACCTGCCTTAACTATTCGCTTAATAATTCTTTAGGCATGCTGTTTTGTCTTCGCTGAGAACGAATAAACAACTGAGGCTCCTCAACCTTCACGCTCTCAGCAGGCAAAGGACACCTGCAGCTGCATTCCTTTAATACAAGCCCATGCATCGGTTTTTGTGGTTATACGCAGGTTGGAGTGGAACGTCAATTCTTATAAATGTCCGACATGAGTATGACGACATCCATACAGACACAAGACAGCAACGGCAAACTGCAATACGGGCACTGCCTTTGATAAAAACAACTTACTTGTGTGGTGCATTCTTTTCAGCCATCTCCTGCTTCTCGATACAGCTAACTCATTGTTAGAAGCATACAGTAGCAGTGAGCCACTCACAACTTGCCTCCGCGTCCCCCGGCTCTGCTTCTTGCATCGACCCTTTTTCCTTTAAAAGCGCTTACATCGAAAGGTGGGCGACCTGTCACATTTGCAAACAGCGCGCCTGTTTTGCACCTTGCTAGCCATGACGAAGCAAGTACGCATCGAAATGTTCACTGAATGTGGGGGAAGATAGAAATACAAGAAACGCATTTAACGCTCTAGCGCACAATTTCAATGCGACGCAAATTTTTATTTTTCTCGTCGAGCAGCCACGATCTACCGCTGACGCTGATACTGTAAAAGCTTGGGCAAGTTGGTGTGACATGGTTTTTTCAGCAGCGCGGGGGACAAAGGACGTGACAAGTGCACAGACACGGCGCTGAACTTTTCCCAGCACTATGTTAGATGGTAACTGCATGGCATATGCTTTAAAGGGGTCCAGACACAAAGTTTTTCGGTGTCAGTTTATTTGCCTTCAAAGAGGCCTACGGGCCTAGCAATCATGAAAATAAGAGCAAAACACCAGTGCACAGTGTGAATAATTAATTACAAGCCATTTTGTACACAAAGCCTTTGGTCTCAGTCAGCGCCAGCGCTGAAGTGAACAACACCTGAGTTCAGCGACGTCACAATAATTAAAGCAAGTGCACCATGACATCACTCGATGTGGGTGGAAATAGTTTCGTTTATGGGGGTTAAACGTCCGAAAGCGACTCAGGCTATGAGGGACGTTGTAGTGAAGGGCTCCGCAAAATTTCCACCACCTGGGGTTCTTTAATGTGCACTGACGTCGAATGGTACACGGGCCTCTAGAATTTCACCTCCATCGAAATTCGACCACCGCGACCGGGATCGAACTCGCGTCTTTCAGGTCAGCAGTGAAGCGCCATAACCACTGAGCCGCGGAGGCAGCCCAATGTAGGTGGAAATGGCGAGAGGCTCATCGGACAGCATTAAAAACAGCAATAACTTATGTTCCCCTCAAAGAATGTGCCAGACACTTGCAAGATGGCAACTTCTTACGCCCATGAAAGAAATCGTACGGTAACTAACCCCTCTCTCCTCTCCCACTACCGACCCATACCACCTTCCTGCCCTGTGTGCAATGCTCAAAAGGCAAACCTGACTGATATCTTCGGGATCTGTCCGGCTTCCCCTCCACCCAGCAGGCCGGAGCCACTCCAAACATGGGAGGACTGGGAGACCTCACTACGCTCCACAGATCAGGCACGACAGAAGATCGTCGCCACCTGTGCGGCCAGCGTCATGGACCTTTTAGCCTGAACGTTTGAGTGCGGTGTGGTCGTGCGGGGACCCAGGGGTCCCGGGAGGCCCGAATTCCTCTGCACAATAAAGTCTTTCTCTCTCTCACTCTCATGCCGTTCATTGCGTTTAAAATTTTGTGTCTGCACCCCTTTAAGGACTATAGACACCAAATTTTTTCTTGCGTGTTTTCTTCTTTCAAACGATATCGTAGACATTCGTATACATGAAGCACCCTGTGGTATTTGTGTACGACCGCTAAATAGTTTATAATTGAATTTCTTCTTCACGCTGTTTCGGTTTCGTCGACCGAAGGACGACTGTGACGTCAAGTTGATGTCTTCGCCACGTGATCAACTGGAAAAACTTGTAAGGGCCAGTGCAGGTGGCGCCATCAGGGGACACACAGGGACGGCTGACAACACTGGAGGGAGAGGGAATGCGTGGTTGGCTATGGCGGGAATGTGCGTGAGGTGTGCGCGGGCAGCGCGGGAGTGATCCGAGTGGCGTGGTCGAAGTGGGCTCAAGTGTGAGCTCGGTGCGCATTGCATTAGGTGCGCAAACTACGGATGACTATTGGGGGACTCCGGCACGAGGGACTCTGTGAGCGTGTGTAATAAATCATCCCTTGACAAGTGGGGGCCCGTCCGACGGAACCAACATGGAGACCAATGCCGGAACGTCCGCATCTGATGAAAGCTCCGTCACAGCCACGGTCCCAACGACCCTGGTGCAGCAACTCCTGGCCACTACGACGAAAGGTACGCTGCTCGAGCGGGAGCAACTGGCAGCGCAAGTGCGCGAGATTCTGCTCACGACATCGATCGACACCAGCAGTACGACAGCGGAGCAGGCCAATGAAGCTAGGCCTAGCGGTCGCGGGCTTTGACGATGAGGGAGGCACTTAGGCCGTTACCGAAATTCATCGGATATGAAGACAGTCAACCCCCGCAAACATTCTTGGATCGATTCGTCGAGTACTGCTATTTGGGAGGCATCCCGAACGATCGTCGCCTTCAACATATCCCTGTGGCGTTGGAAGGCTCTGCGAAACAGTGGTGGCGGTTCATCGGTGGCCACTCAGATTGGGCTTCCTTCGCCGAGGACTTCAAGGGCGAGTTCGCGGCCGTCGACTACAGGGAAAAATTGAAGGCAGAGCTGGCCGAGCGCACTCAGCACCCTGCCGAGAATCTAAAACAGTTCATACACATCATAGCAGAGTACTATGACCGTATTGGAGAGCCTGTCACCGACGCGGAAAAAGTTGATCGGGTGAGGCGGCAAATGCATCCGACCTTTCAGGACCTGACGAATAACATGGAATTCGCGAACCTGCGCGACATGGCAAAGGCAGCGGGCCTCCTTATGCAGCGTGCGTGGCACCGCCTGCGTTACGTGCCACCGCCACTGCGAAGCACGCAGGCCGCGCCCGACCTCGCCTTTGTTGACGCCGGCGCTCCACATCGTCACTGCCCTGTCGCGGCGGCCTCAACCGATGCTTCGTCACGACGTGACTGGTCGCTTCGGCCTGCGGCGATGCTCGCGTCCCGACACGGGGTCCGTCCTTCGGGCTCGACGCTGCGAGCTGAGGCCCCTTTGTGGGCGCCGCCAGATCCCCGTGCACAGTACCAGTCGCCGGCTTCAATGAACGAAAGTGGGCGCTCCGCACCGGGCATCGCATGGCCCATGCCTGCACCTGACGCTGTTATCTGCCACCGGTGCGGTGGTAGAGGTCATCGAGCGCGCGCATGCCCTACAGGCAAGTCACGAAGCAGACCGCGCTGCTTCCGCTGTGATCAGGTCGGTCACCTCCAAGCAAACTGTCCGGGAAATGGCCGAGCGTAGCAGTTGTGCCGGCCAACGGCTACGCAACTTCCTTGCAAGTTCTAGCGACGACCGGTGGGAAAGAACCTCTGCTCGAGGTATCAATCGGCGACAGTGTATTTTACGCCCTCCTGGACACCGGCGCCAGCGTTAGCCTGATGAACGCGCGAGCCTTCGAGGCGGCGAAACGCAGTGGCGCCAGCACCAGAGAAGAAAGACGGACTCTCCGGCTTGCAGAGGGATGGTCGGAGACAACACCCTCTGTACGTTGCCGCATCCGATGGCAGGGTAGCAGCCGGAAACAGCGCTTCCTCTTGTTGGAGAAGCTTTGCCACGACATAGTTCTGGGACGAGACTTCCTTGCAACAGCGGGCTTTTCTGTACATATAGGCCTCAGTGGATGGACACTCGGGATGGATCCCCAGCCATTGGTGAGGTTCAGCAAGGCACCCTCTCGCCACCACACAGCGGCTGCTGGCCTGCTCAAGACAGCTCCACACAAGTTGCACAGCAGCATCCTGACATGGAAGACTGGGATGAGGACCTAGCTACCTCCTTGCAGCAGCTGTTTGCTCTGGAAGAGCATGGTCCACCTGAGGCCAACTGCAGCCAAGCGACGTCTGACCGCAGGGCCTCTCCAGACAGCGATCGACTGGAAGCCATCCTCAGTCAATATAAACATGTTTTCCAAAAATACCCCGGCTGCACATCTCTCATTACGCATAGAATAGATACAGGCGACCACTGTCCAGTCCGTTGCAAACTGCGCCCAGTAAACGCAAAAAAGCGGGAAGTCATGGACCAATGTATACAAGAACGGCTGCAGCAAGACCTTATCGAACCATGCACCAGCTCATGGGCCAGTGCTCCAGTCCTGGTGCAGAAAAAGAATGGTGGGTACCGCCTAGCAGTTGACTGCACACCATTAAATGCCAGGACAAATGTACCAAGGTACCCAATGCCTCGTACCGACTGGGTCCTTGCACAGTTGGGTCGTGCCAAATGGTTCTCGAGTCTGGACCTTGCACAAGGTTTTTTCCAAGTGCCTGTAGCACCGGAGGACGTTCAAAAGACTGCGTTCGTATGCCACAAGGGCATGTTTCAGTTTAAGAGGATGCCATTTGGAGTGGCTGGAGGGCCAGCAACGTTTCAGTCTTTCATGGACAAACTGCTAGAGGGAATAAAACATACCTACTGCATGGCTTTCTTGGATGATATCCTTATCTACTCCGACACATTGGCAGAACATCTGGACCACATTGCCGAGGTGTTGCGTAGGATTGACAGGGCCGGCCTCTCAGTCAACCCAGCAAAGGTTTCCTTCTGCAAGCAGACTCTCAAGTTCCTTGGGCACATAATTACTCCTGGCGAGTGCAGACCGGACCCAGACAAGGTGCAAGCTGTCTCTCAGTTTCCCCCACCCCGTACTGTCAAACAACTCCAAATGTTCTTGGGCCTAGTTGGCTACTACAGGAATTTTATACCCTCATTCTCCGACAAGGCAAAACCTCTAACACTGCTGTTGAGGAAAGGTACAGACTGGTTGTGGGGGGCTGAGCAGCGAGCAGCATTTGAGCTGCTGAAGACTACACTGGCAGGCGAGGTGGCTGTCACCCTACCGGATCTGAACCGACCATTCGTTATTGAGACGGATGCTAGTGGCACAGGCATTGCGGCGGTTCTACTTCAGGAGGTGGATGGCTTGCTTCGGCCAGTCTCGTTTATTAGCAGAACCCCTAACCGCAGCAGAGCAAAACTACACAGTGCAAAAATGGGAATGTTTGGCAGTCGTGTGGGCTGTGGAAAAATTCAGGCCATACATTGAGTTTACGTCTTTTGAGGTTCATTGTGATCACGCATCGCTGGCATGGATGCTCAACACTGAACACACGTCGGGTCGGGTGTGACGCTGGGTGTTGCGATTGCAAGGGCTGAGGTGCACGGTTAGGCATCATCGAGGCCGAGCTAACATCGCAGCTGATGCTCTGAGCAGATTTCCAACTGGTCATCCAGAACCAATGGCTTCAAGCTTGGCAGAAGAATGGTTTCCGATAGAACTCGAGGAACCACAGCTCACCATTCGCTTCGCTGATGTTGCCTCGGCTGACCTTGTTGACACCTCACCCCTAACCGACTGTGCAAAACTGAAGCACGAGCAACAGAAAGACCCGTTGCTGCAGCAGCTGCTGCAGTACCTTGAGGCGGCGATCCTACCAGACGACCCCAAGAGGGCAAAAATGGTCTCCGACTTGGCCAAGGAGAGCCATATAGCACCTGATGGGGTTCGCCTTTGGACACGCGGAGGCAAAGCGGTGCCGTGGCTCCCCCTCCATCTACGTGAATTGGTGCTTAAACTGAAGCACGACCATCCACTCAGTGGACATGCCGGCTTCTTCAAAACCTTAAGGCGCATCGAGAGCGGCTTCCCTTGGTTGGGGGTGCGCTCCGACACGTCTCGCTATGTACGAGGGTGTCAGCAGTGCCAGGTCTTCAAGCCCCGTCGCCAGAAGCCAAAGGGACTTATGGACAGCACTTGGGCATCCTCACCCATGCAGCACCTCAGTGTGGATCTGATAGGCCCATTGCCCAGAACTCCACGGCAACACAAGTATATCCTTGTAGTTCTGGACACATTCACTAAGTTTATCGAGCTTTTTCCCCTGCGGGCACCAACTTCAAAAGCCATCGTTGAAAGGATGGTGGAAGTTTTCTGCCGGCACGGTGCACCTCTTTCCATCTCCAGCGATAACGGTAAACCATCCGCCAGCAAGATATGGAAGGGAGTGCTGCAACATTGGGGAATACAAGAGCGGCACACAGTCCCCTACAGACCTGCTGGACAGCCTGCAGAACGTCACAATGCTACAGTCAAGCAGACCATTGTCAACTACTGCTCCTCCCACTGCAATTGGGACAAGCGACTCCCTGAGGTGGCCTTCGCAATGCGGACATCAGAGAGTGTGGTCACAGGGTTTACGCCCGCATTCTTGTGCTATGGTCGGGAACTTCGTACACCTTGGGCAGATAGGCAGCAGATTAGTGCTGAAATTTCTGCATCGGCACCCCATGCACTCGCTGCAGAGCTAAACCTTTACCTGCAGGATGCATTGGCCATGGCCAGGGAACACCAAGAATCAGCGAAGGCCGAACAGGCCAGGCATTACAACAAGCATAATCAACCAACCACCTACAAAGTTGGCGACCTTGTGCTCCGCGACAAGCACACTCTAAGTAATGCAAGTACAGGCTTCACTGCTAAACTGGCCCCTCGCCGCTCTGGGCCCTACCTAATCACTGCCCGTGTGGGTCAGAACAACTTTAAACTCAAAGACCCTGCCTCAAGAAAGTATATGGGTGTGGCCAACGCAGACCAGCTGATGTCATACCATCCACCGTGGAGGCCTACTTGCACAAATTAAGGGGGGGGGATGTAAGGGCCAGTGCGGGTGGCGCCATCAGGGGACACACAGGGACGGCTGACAACACTGGAGGGAGAGGGGATGCGTTGTTGGCTATGGCGGGCATGTGCGTGAGGTGTGCGCGGGCAGCGTGGGAGTGATCCGAGTGGTGTGGTCGAAGTGGGCTCAAGTGTGAGCTCGGTGCGCGTTGCATTAGGTGCGCGAACTGCGGATGACTATTGGGGGACTCCGGCACGAGGGACTCTGTGAGCGTGTGTAATAAATCATCCCTTGACAAACTTTAATATAATCACTGACAGGCTTGTCATTCCATGTCTTGGAAGATGCTGGATTAAATGTCGTAGTGAATTAAATCTACATATCAGCGATTATATTACAGTTTTTCTAGTAGATCACGCGAACAAACCATCAACTTGACGTCACAGTCGTCGTTGAGTCAATGAAACCGAAACAGCACCAGAGAAGAAATTCAAATTATTTAGCGCTTGTAGGAAAATACCACACGATAATTCATGTATTCTAATGTCTAACGCATCGTTTGACAGAAGAAAACGCGCAATAAAATTACACTAACTGCCCACTGAAAGAGAAGACACTTTCGCAAGGCAGGAAAGCTACCTAAGGTACAAGATGGTAGGTTCCCAGATTATTTACCTGGATGAGATATGTGCAACGGCAGCAAGCGCAGTGTTGGTGGAAGGACAGAACAGCGATCGTGTGCTGCTTGTGCCAAGATCAGGACAACCATGGCCTGGAGCAGGCTGCCAGGGAAGGGCCACCGCATCATTGTGATGCACATCAGCAGTGAGAAAGGCCCATCAACGGCTCCCTGTATGTTTCCTGCAGAAAAACGGAAAGGGTGAAGACTGCTATGAAGATACGGGTGGCAATCATTTTGAGATGTTTGCACTCATGTGCTCCAGAGGCAGACAAAAGAAACATCGCAGCGAAACACAAGCAGTTGTGCCATTCACATCTGGACGAAGCAATGCCGACAACAGTTTTACACAAAGAAGCAGTTCAGCAGTAGCTGACAGAGAGAACACCAATGGAACGCCATGATGCCAACAATGTGGCTCCCATAAATCATGAAGCTGCCCAAACTGTGTGTTGTCAAATACCATGTAGGTGTCGCTGTGGCGAGGGCTGGCAACGTCAAGCTCTGGCTCCCACCTTAGCTTTAACCTATGGAGTTTCTCTGGGTACAAGTTAATAATGATACCAAGAATGAGCATAAAGATTTATGGCTTCCTTTGCTTGAAGCTTTGCTCATAAACAAGACACCAACGGTTTCAGCAGAAAAGTGGAGCAATTGTGCACACCACGCCATGAATAATGATGAAAAATTCAGAGCAAACTCTGCCAGCGGCCCTCATATTCATTAACACATAGGAGTTTCACAAAACATAACTATGTAGCACATCGGCTCTGGGATGCATCACAATAGTAAACCAGCGCTAACATCTCTTGAACTGCAAATTAAGACTTTACATCACCAAGGTATCAGGCTTCCAAACTTTGGAAGTGGTATGCCAGGTTAAACATCCTCAAGCAACACATGGGCTATGAAGAACACCACAGTGGACGGCTCCGGATTAATTTAGACCGCATGGGGTTCTTCAACGTGCATTCACGTCGCACAGCACACCATTGTTTTTATGTTTTGCCACTGTCTAAAATACTGCCACTGCAGCAGGATCGGGATCGAACCCGTGACCCTGAGATCAGCAGCCGAACGCCAAAGCCACTAAGCCATGTGGTGGGTGCTTCCAAATTTTCATCTAGCTGCTTTTTCTATGGACTGCTTTCCTGTCGCACTAAAGAATACAATACTTGCTTTAACTATTCGCTTAATAATTCTTTAGGCATGCTGTTTTGTCTTCGCTGAGAACGAATAAACAACTGAGGCTCCTCAACCTTCACGCTGTCAGCAGGCAATGGACACCTGCAGCTGCATTCCTTTAATACAAGCCCATGCATCAGTTTTTGTGGTTATACGCAGGTTGGAGTGGCACGTCAATTCTTATAAATGCCCGACATGAGTATGACGACATCCATACAGACACAAGACAGCAATGGCAAACTGCAATACAGGCACTGCCTTTGATAAAAACAACTTACTTGTGTGGTGCATTCTATTCTGCCATCTAAAGCTTCTCGATACAGCTAACTCATTGTTAGAAGCATACAGAAGCAGTGAGCCACTCACAACTTGGCTCCGGGCCCTCCGGCTCTGCTTCTTTCATCGATTCTTTTGACTTTAAAAGCGCACTTACAACGAAAGGTGGGCGACCTGTCACATTTGCAAACAGCGCGCCTGTTTTGCACCTTGCGAGCCATGACGAAGCAAGTACGCATCGAAATGTTCACTGAATGTGGGGGAAGATAGAAATACAAGAAAAGCATTTAACGCTCTAGCGCACAAATTCAGTACGACGCAAATTTTTATTTTTCTCGTCGAGCAGCCATGATCTACCGCTGACGCTGATACTGTAGAAGCTTGGGCAAGTTGGTGTGACATGGTTTATTCAGCAGCGCGGGGGACAAAGGACGTGACAAGTGCACAGACACGGCGCTGAACTTACATCCGGTTTATTGAGGTGATTTTCACTACTTAAGTACAGTGGCAACCAATCTCAAATGAAAAGACAGATACACGAAACAGATTGACGAAAATGATAATTCCTGAGCACAGGTCTACAGTGGCACAAGACCAGCTGCGCACGTTTTTCTATTCTCATCAAGGAAACGTAGTTCTTTATCAGACAGAGCTATTGAGGCAACGCTTACGCATTCATCTTTGAATTTATGGATTTCATGAGCTTCAATGATTTCACGAGTGATTTTTGTTCTATTATCTGACAGCACTCGACACTGAGTGAAAACAGGATAACATGGCGGTTTTTTGTTCTTTTTTCTTTCCTCTGTGCAGTCTCTGCAATGAATGCCAAGGTGACGGGAAGCGGTGCCGCTCACGTTGTTGTTGTGTTCCCGCAGCCGGTCGTTGAGGCAACGACCAGTTTGCCCCGTGTAGTGCTTGCCACATGTAAGCGGAAACCTGTACACAACATTGCTGCTACATGGTACAAAACCTTTTTGGTGTTTCTTATCGCGGCCAACTATCCTTTCATTGCTGCTGTTTACAATATGGCAGAGTTTGGAGAGCTTATCGGGCGCGGAAAAAACAACGTTTACATCGGCACGCACTCCCACCCTTTTCAGATTTTGTGAAATGCGGTGTAGATAAGGAATAACCACATACTTTTTTTCTTCCTTGGGCCTTTCAGTGTAATCTCTGCGGCCTGAATTAATTATTTCTCTTAGCAGGCTCTCTGATATTGCAATCAGAAGGTCGGAATGGTATCCTGCTGCTTGTAAGCGTACCACCTGATTTTGATAGCTGTCTTGCATCGCATGATGGCATGATTTTTCTAGGGCATTTCTTAAACACAACTTTGCGATGCCGCGCTTTACAAGCTTAGAATGTGCAGAAGCGAAATGCGTGAGGGGCTTCTGGCATCGTGGCTCGTAACGCCAGCACACATGGCTATTTTTGAGGAACATGGCAAGATCTAAAAAACGTAACTTTCCTTCAGAAGGCGTTTCATGCGTCAAAACAAGAGGGTCAAGACAGGTGTGAAAAATTGATAAAACTTTCGAGACCGAGGCCCCTGCGTCAGTAACTGCACATGTCATCAAAACTAAAAAATCATCTACAAACCTAAAAACACGAGCCACGCTTTCGTCGAGTTGACTATCAAGGAGCTTGTCATGGTGCGCGAGATAAATGTCGCTCAGTATCGGAGCTATGCATGAACCAATGCCGACGCCATTGCTCTGGAGGTAAACAGATTCATTCCAGGTGGAAAATGTCGAGTTGAAGTAAAAAGTAAGGAGTTCCAAGAAGTTGCTATTGCTGATGCCTGCAGAAGTCTGGAAAGCTACCCCACCAAAGGAATCAATGCATTCTTCAACGTTTGCCAGCAGTTTCTTTTGCGAAGGGAATAATATAAATCTTTTATATCGATAGAGCAGGCCGAAAAGCCTTTCCCTGGGTTTTGTTGCAAAAAGCGATTACTTGGTTAGAACACTTCACCTGAAAAGGGTCGTCAATGGTTAAGAGGTTCAGCTTGTCTTGCAAAAAATAACGCGACAGACTTTTGTCATGTGCCATCCTCGGTGACTATTGCTCGAAGTGGGCAATCCAGCTTGTGAGTTTTGGCTGTGAAGAATATCTTTAAGCAGGACCCCTTGCTTTTCTCTATACACTTGGCTAGGGATTCCAAATTCATTTGTGCACACATTTTCCGTGCTCGGCCTTTCACTTTACTTAGAGCGACATCGCTTCTCTGCCGGAAAGTCGAACTGATATCATTTTCTGCTTTCGATAAGTAGAGCGCTTTTGGCATCACAGCAAAACCTCCCTCTTTACCAGCCTGTAATAGGGTCAGCGAGTTGTTCTTTAAAAACGAAACGGTGAATTTGATTGGAATTCTACACCTGGTAGATTTACACTTTGCCAAAATGTCCACTCCATCTGAAACACAACGGTCCACTTCAGGAGCCGCTGCTAGGCTGGAAACTTGTCTCAGCATCGCAAGAAGTTCCGGTGCCGATCGCCTGGGTTCCACGGCGAACTTTGGTCCTCGTCTAAGGACGCCTTGTACTTGTTCCGGCAAGGACACTTCACCATAGGTGTGGACCGGACTGAAGCTTTCCTGATGCGTCTTCTTAGTGATGGCTCGAAGCTGCGGCAGCGCGCACTGCCAAAAGAATTCTGTAGTCCTGTCTGCCGTCTGAGACCACCGCCGCCATTCAAGTGCACCATGAGCTGAAGATGTGCCGCTGTGTGCTCTCAGGAAGAGCCATTCTCTGTAGAGGCAAAATCACTCGTGAAATCATTGAAGCTCATGAAATCCATAAATTCAAAGATGAATGCGTAAGCGTTGCCTCAATAGCTCTGTCTGATAAAGAACTACGTTCCCTTGATGAGAATAGAAAAACGTGCGCAGCTGGTCTTGTGCCACTGTAGACCTGTGCTCAGGAATTGTCATTTTCGTCAATCTGTTTTGTGTATCTGCCTTTTCATTTGAGATTGGTTGCTACTGTATTTAAGTAGTGAAAAGCACCTTAATAAACCTGTTGTAAGTTTAGCGCCGTCTCTGCGCACTTGTGACGTCCTTTGTCCCCTGCGCTGCATGCTGAAAAAACGGCTGACGAGTGAAGGCAAGGAGGGGACCCAAGGACATGTTCCTGGAAAATTTTTAAAGTTTTCGAGCAGCCAGGCTACGCAGAAGTACGACCCTTTACGTCACTGAAGGCTTACGTGAAAATATATTCCTGACTAATCAATACTCCACACTATGTAATATCAAAACACAAGCGCATCGCAAAAGCGCGCTGAAATGGACAGCAGACACGACCTGCTCACGCTTCGCGGCCTGGCCAACAAGCGTTCGCAGCCAATGCCATGAGCATGGCCTATATTTATCATGCGTCTGTGTCAAATTATGTGCTATGTAAAATGCGTTTGATCGTTCATCATATATCCCAGCATGGCGACAATCTTCCTCGTTGAACACGTTTGCTGTACACCTAAGGCACTTGACTAAGAAGCAAACAAGTGGAGTTTTTTTTCTCGTAATTCAATGAGAAAAAATTTTTAATTGCTACAGCTCCGGCAAGATAGAGACTTGGGACATACTGTGAATGGAACATGTGCATTTGTCAGCAAAATGCTTGGTGTCAGTGAATGGACAGCGTTTAATGGAAAGAAGGAGAGGCAAGAGTAAGCAGGTGGAAGTTGTCGACTCCCAGCACAGAATGGCCAGGAAGTGGAGATTAGTGGCGTAGCACCCTGTATGACAACTTCCCAGAGCTGGCATTGAGGTCATGCATGCACAAATTTTCCCGCCACAATGTTAGATGCTAACTGCACGGCATATGCTTTAAAGGGGTCCAGACACAAAGTTTTACGGTGTCAGTTTTTTTGCCTTGAAAGAGGCCTACGTCCCTAGCAATCATGAAAATAAGCCCAAAACACTTGTGTACAGTGTGAATAATTAATTACAAACCATTTTGTACACAAAACCATTGGTCTCAGTTAGCGCCAGCGCTGAAGTGAACAACCCCTGAGTTTAGCGACGTCACGATAATTAAAGCAAGTTTACGATGACATCAGTCGATGTAGGTGGAAATGGTTTGGTCTATGGGGGTTAAACGTCCCAAAGCGACACAGTCTATCAGGGACGTTGTAGTGAAGGGCTTCGGAAATTTCCACCACCTGGGGTTCTTTAATGTGCACTCACGTCGCATGGTACACGGACCTCTAGAATTTAACCTCCATCGAAATTCGACCACCGCGACCGGGATCGAACTCGCGTTTTTCAGGTCAGCAGTCAAGCTCCATAACCACTGAGCCACAGAGGCAGCCCGACGTGCGTGGAAATGGCGAGAGGCTCATCTGACAGCATTAAAAACAACCATAGCTTATGTTCCACTCAAAGCCTGTGCCAGCCACTTGCGAGATGGCAACTTCTTACGCCCATGAAAGAAATCATACCGTAACTACCCCCTCTCTCCTCTCCACACTACCGACCCATCCCACCTTCCTGCCCTCTGTACAATGCACAAAAGGCAAACCTGATTGATATCTTCGGGGTCTGTCCGGCTTCCCCTCCACCCGGCAGGCCGGAGCCACTCCCAACATGGGAGGACTGGGAGACCTCACTACGCTCCACAGATCAGGCACGACAGAATATCGTCACCACCTGTGCGGGCAGCGTCATGGACCTTTTAGCCATGAACGTTTGAGTGCGGTGTGGTCGTGCGGGGACCCAGGGGTCCTGGGAGGCCCGAATTCCTCTGCACAATAAAGTTTTTCTCTCTCTCACTCTCATTCCGTTCATTGCGTTTAAAATTTTGTGTCTGCACCCCTTTAAAGGACTATAGACACCAAATTTTTCTTGCGTGTTTTCTTCTTTCAAAGATATCTTAGACATTCGTATACATGAAGCACCCTGTGGTATTTGTGTACGATCGCTAAATAATTTATTATTGAATTTTTTCTTCTTTTGGCCACGTGATCAACTGGAAAAACTCTAATATAATCACTAACAGGCTTGTCATTCCATGTCTTGGAAGATGCTGGATTAAATGTCATAGTGAATTAAATCTACATATCAGCGATTATACAGTTTTTCTAGTAGATCACGCGAACAAAACATCAACTTGACGTCACAGTCGTCGTTCATTCAATGAAACCGAAACAGCACGAGAGAAGAAATTCAATCAAATTATTTAGCGCTTGTAGGAAATTATCACCCGGTAACTCATGTATTCTTATGCCTAACGCATCGTTTGACAGAAGAAAACGCGCAATAAAATTACACTAACTGCCCACTTGGTCGCGTTCTTTACGTCCTGGCCCAGTTTCTTAGCCCATTCATCAATATCTGTTATGTCACTCACTTCTGTCTCGCTTCTTATTTCGCGAAAGGCACCCCATTCAACAATTAGCTGGTTTCTGCCTTTTCTCCTGGCAGGGCCTTGTTAGATGCGGGCCCCTGGTTCGCCTGTGCCGTCTCTCGCCAAGGTCGGTGTCGCTGGGTTCCGGATCGGGAGACTGCTCTAGTGGGGGTGACGAAGAGATGAGAGGGTCTTCGAGGTGAAGGAGAGACTGAAGGGTTTATTTACATTTATACAAAGATTGAGAGTGAATCGGGAGCTGGCGAACACACGCCAGATCGCTGCTTAAATAGGGTCCGCTGTCCCCAGGTCCCTAGTTGGGGAATCTAGTTCATTAAAAATGCGTCGAATCACTGTGATGTAGATCACGTGTCCAGTCTTCCGGGTCCGCCCCCAGCCACACACTCTTGCCACTTCTGGCAGATTAGTGTCCGCGCTGTCCAGGCTTCAGTGATGAATAGCCCGAAGGGGGTGCCATTGAGAGCGTCGAAGGTCATTCACCTGCACTTCACAGCGGTAGCGTGGGGCGAATGGATTCCAGAGACGTTGGCTTAGTCAAACCCGGCCGCATTTGTCACGGCTGATTTGCAGTTCCGCCGCTCGCCGGCTCCCCCGCCGTCCCCTCCGGGAGAAAAATGTCCCGGGTGGGTCCGGCGTTGAGAACAAAAGACAAGGTCACCAAAGCCGTTCTCAGACAGCGGGGAGCCGTTTCACCCCGTAAACAGCAGGGGAGGGGGGGGGGGAGGACCCTTGTAGACGCCACAACCTGCACTCGTAGCGCTGCAACCACATCGACGGCCCTTTGAAGCCTCGGTAGATTGATGATTCCCAGTGGCTTTAATATTCTTGGCATGTTGGCGTCTCCAAACGTAACAGCCTGCGTTCACCACTGTTTCGAGAATAAAGTGATCGCTGCCTAGGTTTTCCTGGATATTAACCCAGGTTGCATCTCCCACGTTTTTGACGAAGGTGAGGTCGGGTGAGGTGTCTACGCTGACACTGTTCTCCGTTCTAGTGGGGGTTCGGGGGTCGGTCATTAAGGTGAGCCCCTCTTGCTGTGCATCCAGCCAGAGTTCCCTTCCCTTAACTCTTTCTTTGTGTACCCCAGGCAGCGTGTTGGGCGTTAGTCACCCACCACTACCAAAGCTTGCCTTTTGGCAATACGCAGAGTTTTTTGGAGAAGAGGTCCAAATCGGGCCTTCCTCTGTTTCGGGCTGCTATAGATATTAAGAACAAAAAGGCTGCCTTCTTTCTTTTTTGCTGGAATAAGTTCAACAAGGACATGGTCTACGTTGATAACCTCCGTGTCATGCTTAACGACTGCTAAGTTTCTCCTGACCAGGGTGGTTACCCCGGATCTTCCATCATCTGTACTAAATGATATGTAGCCCGATAATTTTGCCATCCCCGCAGTTTCTTGTAAAGCGATTACGTCTGGATTGTCTTTGCCAAGAAGGAGCTGCTGCAGGACCGCCCTTTTGCGACGGTGCCCGCGGAAATTCCACTGCCAAATCGAGTGTTTATTGTGACTGGCCATGATTGGATTGTGGATTGTCACCCGATGGTATTAGGGTCGCAGCCGTCTGTGATCCACCATGTACCTTCTGCTCTGTTTCCCTCTGCCAATTATTATTGCTCAGCAACTCGGCCCTGTGTTTCTGGCTTTCTTCCGATAGCGCCTGGATGGCTTGGAAGACTGCTGCGAGCTCTGCTTCCCAGCTCGCCTGGAAGTCGTCCATTTTCTTGCATGGATCTGCCATTGTGGGCTCTTGCGACGCGTTCGCGCCTAGTTTCCTTTTCAGAGGTGGGGAGCGGGTATCATCTACCTGCATCTCCACAGTGCTTTCATCGGTTGAGTGGGTTTTAATCGTGTTAGCTGTTTTGACTGCGTTAGCTACTTTCTTCTCCCTTTTTAGCATAGCGTTTTCCTTTTCGAGGTCATCTACTCTTTTAGTGAGTTTCTCTACCATGATTCTCAACTTGGCTAGTTCCTCGGACTCCGTATTTTTTGGGGAGACCTTATCTACCCAGCTCACCTCCCTTTGCCTGTTGGCTTCAGTCCTCGGCCTTGACGATGATCTTGCCCTGGAGCCGGAGTGGCCTCTGGAGACAGAGCGACCCCGGAGCTGGAGCAGCCCTTGGAGCTGGAACGGCCCGGGAGATCGAGGCGAGGGAAGGAGTCGGATCGGCTCCGGAAGCCCTCCCGGCTCCTTGAGTTTCCGCCCAGGCGGGGGTGTTTTCTTCGCCTCCTCTTCCTGGAGCTTCC
>JARKHS020033801.1:0-35000 GCA_030143305.2 Amblyomma americanum
TTTCCCTAGCACGGTGTTACAGACATTTGAAGTTGAACATTCTGCATTTAAAGCAGGAAGAAAAAGAACAGAAAATAAAAAGGGCTGAAAGTTTTTACTAGGCAGAACATATCTTGTTAACCTCTGGTACGTAGATGTTCTTTTTACTTAACAGTATTAAGTAACTGCATTTGCTCAAACTGCCACCTCGACGATGCAGCCAAGCTTTAAGAGAAAAAAAATAAAGAAAGCTTCTCTACAGGTGAAGATGAGGATATTGCCGTGTTTTATCTTATGAAGGAGCTTTTAATCAACGGATAAGAGTGAAGCATATAACCATGTCGGATTGAGAATTGTGGCAGTATAGTTAAGAAACTAGTTTCACTTCCGCCTCGAGAACTATGGCTTGTTTCAAAGAAGCACCTGGTTCTTTGAAAGAAAGGAGTGCTCCGGCTGACGCATTTTATGCTGCTGGCGCCAATGACCACACTGGCCCATGCATAACCTTCATCACTCTGACAAAGTGAGCATCAAATGTTCTGTAATCAATCTCCTAAGCATGACAATGAAAGTCATCCGCTTCTGTTGGCAACCACCGTGACCTGTAATAGGGATGAAGCCGCATTTTTTCTACCACAACAGAGAGCCTATCGTCTCATCCCTTTTGTCACCAAGTGGGCAGAAGCACAAGGCATCTCATCTACCTGTCAAGCAACGAACGCAGGAAGAAAGAAGACTGGCCAGGGCAATGGTACTGGCATTGCCTCTGTTTAATTGCACTACGTTCCTTTTCACGGTACCCTATACCACCTCAGTGAGCACTGCCGGCACAAAGTCTGACTCACAGTGGTCTTAAAACCTGCGGAACATTTTTTTTTTTTAGTATTGAGTATCGTTAAAATACACGATACACTAAAATATATTTTTGATGCCAAAACTTTAATTTTTGGCAAGCAATACCTAATACTGATACACAAAATGTAACCAAAGCTAGTACCTTCGATACAGCCCATGCCTGGTGATCGACTACTAGGGTTATAAGAGGTCATGCACCAACTATTTTGAGGCGCTGCTGAGGGCTACAGTTCGGTTCAAAAGGAACAGACAGCCAGAGTGCTTACTACTTTTTATTTTTGTGTTCTGTCTTTGTAACCTTGGTTTTTTGAGTTGGTGTAGACCTGTTCTCAATAACGCTTTGTTCAGGTTTTGCATACTGTTGGTCAAGATGTTTTAAAAAAAGAAAGGTATATAAGGTAGTGTCTATACGGAGCTCCATTTTTATTGTTCATCTTCCTGCTTGGCCAAATGCACCTGCAGCGTTGTATAAAAGAAATAACGAAAGCGGGTCACGCCAGCGCCTGGCACTCACAGTTAATAGGTTAGGCCACGGCCCATGGCATTTACTTCACTTGCATTGCCCTTTCTGTTGTCTCTCGGCCATACGTTAAACTTGACTGTCATTAGAGTGCAGTAGTAGTAGTAGTAAGTGTTTAATGTAAAATAAAAAGAAAAAGGAAGTAAAAGATTTTTGCTAACCCCTGCATCTGCCATCACTACGGCAGCGGCAGCTGAGCTGGGGCAGTGCAAATTAAGGATAGCAGGTAGTTTGAAGATCTGAAATGATAGAGGTGAGGGGACAGTATAGAGGGAGAGGTGATAAATATACTATTCACATAAGAATACATTTGTACAAGTTGCGTGCGTGCAGAGTTAATAAAAGAAAGGAAAAACACGCGCGCAACACTTTGCACACAACAGCTGGGATGGGGCGCCCAGCTGTTAATCATCGAGGTAGCACACGCTCCGCGTGTGCTACCTCGTGCGACACTGCCTGACACTGAGGCGCGACACTGCCTGGCACAAACAGACCAGACATCAAGCCCGTCTATTTGAGAAATGCACAGACACCAGTCTTACATATCTCCATGGACACAGAAACGCGCCCCTAAGGGAAGGAAAGTGAAAGTTGGTTTTAAGAAAAAGAAATGACACCTGTCTCACATTGCGCCATTTCCTTTCCCCAAAAAATGAATTTCTTTTTCAATTTGGCTTTCTGAAATTATCTGCAGTGTTTGCACAGCATCGTTTGGAACCGGATTAGGTTCCATATTTCCACATACAAGGAGCAATAATACAGTTGTAGATATCACCGAAGCTATATTAAATATATACTGTCTTGTAGTCAAGAGTTCGACGGAAATCCGTCTGGTCAGGCATGGTGATGCAATGAAGTGAAGTAGCAGTCACTGACCATAGTCGAAAAAAGAAAGACGTTTCGAAACCCGTACGGGTTTCTTGTTCACAGTGAGCAGGACAAGAGCGGTGGCGAATTTATATCCGGAGAATGTGACGTAAAGATCGGGCGTAGATGCCTGGCATGGGGCCAGCGTTCTTGTTTAATGTTGCTTGTGATGTTTGGATGAATAGCGATTCCAGCAGAAGGCGCGTCGTCAGGTTTCTTTCCTTAGATAAGATGGAGGCATTGCCCCAGTCAATCTGGTGGCCAGTGTCGTGTGCATGACCCGCCAGCGCATTTGTGGCATGCTTTTTGTTTTTCACATCACGTTGGTGGTCCTTTATGCGTCTTGAGAACTTCCCTGTCTCACCGATGTAGGCATGATTGCAGTTCAGGCATGGTATTTTGTAGACGACTCCTGGAAACTGCTCATTTGGTAGTCGGTCTTTCACATTCATTAGCTGATTCCGCAGCTTGCTGACAGGCATGTGGGCCACGCGTAAGTCGTATTTTGAGAACACACGAGACAACGCTTCGCTGATACCAGGCATGTATGGAATGCCTGCTCGTGTTCGATACGTCCTACAATCAGTGGTAGCTGGATGTGCAGCTTGTTCTTGTAGCTTTGATATGAATCGGCTCGGATAACCGTTGGCTGACAGTTCTTCGTGCACTCTTTTTAACTCCTTTTCTTGATCTTCTCGGCTTTTGCAGACACGTGTCGCACGTTTGGTCAGTGATGTGACGACGGAGGCTTTGTGCGCAACTGGATGATTTGAATGAAAATTTAAGTACTGGGCTGTGTGCGTAGGCTTTCTGTACACAGAGAACGAAAGGCGATTGTCCCTCCGCTCGACCAGGACATCCAAGAAGGGAAGGCGGTTTTCTTGCTCAAACTCGGCCGTGAACTTCAAGCTTGGTTCGACACTGTTTAGTTCATGTAGAAACCGCGACGCGTCCTCTTTCCTTAATATGCAAAAACAGTCGTCGACATACTGGTAGAAGACCTTGGGTGCTGGAGTGAAAGCATTCAATACCTTGTCCTCTAGTGCTTCAATGATGAGGTTTGCTGTGGTGACCGATATGGAAGCGCCCATCGCAGTGCCTTGGGTCTGTCTGTAGAACTTTGAATTAAAAGAAAAATACGTATTGCTTAGGCAGAACCGTAGCAGTGTGCTCAGCTCTGGAACGTCGAAGGGCGTACGACTTGCCAGATTGCGGTCCTTCTCCAACGCTTCCTCGCACGTGGAAACGGCTAGGTCAACCGGGACACTGGTGAAGAGTGCCGTGACGTCGAAGGAGACCATTACGTCCTCTGCGTCCAATTCCAAGTCACGCAGTTTCTGAACAAAATTTGAAGAGTTCCCGATGTACGTCCTAGTCTTTCCGGATAAAGGGCTGAACACTTCGTGGAGGTACCCCGAAAGTCGATACAGTGGCGACCTTGTGAAGTCCACTATCGGGCGTAGGGGGACTCCAGGCTTGTGGATCTTCGGTAGACCGTATATAGCAGGAGCCGAACCATTTGTGCATAGGAGGCGGTAGTAAAGTTTCTTGTTATCCGGGGGCACGAGCTTAAATAGGCCCGCCAGCAGTTCTTGCAATTTTGTTTGCAATCTGGCCGTAGGATCGCGTGGTACAGACAAGTAGGTGCCGTCGTTCAGTAAACCGATCATCTTGTCATTGTATTCACTGCGGTTGAGCAGGACGGTAGCATTCCCTTTGTCTGCCGGTAAGATGGCAATCTCCGGGTTCCTTCTGAGGTCGCGTATGGCTCGTTTCTCAGCCACAGAGAAGAGGGGCTTATGCCGCCACTTCGAGAGAACGCCAATGGCGCGAGTGCGGGCTTCATCTCGGACGTTCATAGGTAGCAGGCTTACCGCACGCTCAACCGCACAGATTACCTTTTTCTTTTCTGGTGGGCGATCTGTATTAAAGCTCAAACCGCGGCAGAGGACAGAGGTTTCAGCTGCGCTTGGCTTGTAGGAGGAGAGGTTCACCACAACCTGTCTTTTGTTCTCTTTCCTTGGAATCCGAAGAGCATCAATCTTCTTCTCATGCGATGCCTTGCAATGCCGTTCTCTTACTGCTGCCGTGTAGTTGGCGTGCAGTTGTACGTCCGGAAAGCGCTCTTGGACAATGTATTCGAGCTGTCTCCGCGCGAAAAACGGGTCGGTCTCGAGGCACTTTATCTTCTGCCGGCATTCCTGAACACGTGCAAGTACCAGTTTTCTTTCGGCGTGTTGAATGATCTGGTGGCCCCAGACGGAGTGGACGGGAGTTTTGAGACGGAGAGACTTGGGTACCAGGTTCTCCCACCTGCATGTCAGGTTGAAGTCTAGATGGGTCTTGAAGGCTGCGACTCTTGAAGTTAGTGAAACAAAGCGACGAATCTTGGTGACCACGTCTTGTCCGTAAATGCTCCGAAAGTTCATGTAGTCAAGAGTTCGACGGAAATCCGTCTGGTCAGGCATGGTGATGCAATGAAGTGAAGTAGCAGTCACTGACCATAGTCGAAAAAAGAAAGACGTTTCGAAACCCGTACGGGTTTCTTGTTCACAGTGAGCAGGACAAGAGCGGTGGCGAATTTATATCCGGAGAATGTGACGTAAAGATCGGGCGTAGATGCCTGGCATGGGGCCAGCGTTCTTGTTTAATGTTGCTTGTGATGTTTGGATGAATAGCGATTCCAGCAGAAGGCGCGTGAATGTGAAAGAAATGAATGTGAAAGACTGACTACCAAATGAGCAGTTTCCAGGAGTCGTCTACAAAATACCATGCCTGAACTGCAATCATGCCTACATCGGTGAGACAGGGAAGTTCTCAAGACACATAAAGGACCACCAACGTGATGTGAAAAACAAAAAGCATGCCACAAATGCGCTGGCGGGTCATGCACACGACACTGGCCACCAGATTGACTGGGGCAATGCCTCCATCTTATCTAAGGAAAGAAACCTGACGACGCGCCTTCTGCTGGAATCACTATTCATCCAAACATCACAAGCAACATTAAACAAGAACGCTGGCCCCATGCCAGGCATCTACGCCCGATCTTTATGTCACATTCTCCGGATATAAATTCGCCACCGCTCTTGTCCTGCTCACTGTGAACAAGAAACCCGTACGGGTTTCGAAACGTCTTTCTTTTTTCGACTATGGTCAGTGACTGCTACTTCACTTCATTGCATCACCATGCCTGACCAGACGGATTTCCGTCGAACTCTTGACTACATGAACTTTCGGAGCATTTACGGACAAGACGTGGTCACCAAGATTCGTCGCTTTGTTTCACTAACTTCAAGAGTCGCAGCCTTCAAGACCCATCTAGACTTCAACCTGACATGCAGGTGGGAGAACCTGGTACCCAAGTCTCTCCGTCTCAAAACTCCCGTCCACTCCGTCTGGGGCCACCAGATCATTCAACACGCCGAAAGAAAACTGGTACTTGCACGTGTTCAGGAATGCCGGCAGAAGATAAAGTGC
The DNA here is from genome assembly GCA_030143305.2 of Amblyomma americanum. Taxonomy (NCBI): domain Eukaryota; kingdom Metazoa; phylum Arthropoda; class Arachnida; order Ixodida; family Ixodidae; genus Amblyomma; species Amblyomma americanum. The sequence goes on from JARKHS020033801.1 coordinate 5,702, forward strand.
CTCGAGACCGACCCGTTTTTCGCGCGGAGACAGCTCGAATACATTGTCCAAGAGCGCTTTCCGGACGTACAACTGCACGCCAACTACACGGCAGCAGTAAGAGAACGGCATTGCAAGGCATCGCATGAGAAGAAGATTGATGCTCTTCGGATTCCAAGGAAAGAGAACAAAAGACAGGTTGTGGTGAACCTCTCCTCCTACAAGCCAAGCGCAGCTGAAACCTCTGTCCTCTGCCGCGGTTTGAGCTTTAATACAGATCGCCCACCAGAAAAGAAAAAGGTAATCTGTGCGGTTGAGTGTGCGGTAAGCCTGCTACCTATGAACGTCCGAGATGAAGCCCGCACTCGCGCCATTGGCGTTCTCTCGAAGTGGCGGCATAAGCCCCTCTTCTCTGTGGCTGAGAAACGAGCCATACGCGACCTCAGAAGGAACCCGGAGATTGCCATCTTACCGGCAGACAAAGGGAATGCTACCGTCCTGCTCAACCGCAGTGAATACAATGACAAGATGATCGGTTTACTGAACGACGGCACCTACTTGTCTGTACCACGCGATCCTACGGCCAGATTGCAAACAAAATTGCAAGAACTGCTGGCGGGCCTATTTAAGCTCGTGCCCCCGGATAACAAGAAACTTTACTACCGCCTCCTATGCACAAATGGTTCGGCTCCTGCTATATACGGTCTACCGAAGATCCACAAGCCTGGAGTCCCCCTACGCCCGATAGTGGACTTCACAAGGTCGCCACTGTATCGACTTTCGGGGTACCTCCACGAAGTGTTCAGCCCTTTATCCGGAAAGACTAGGACGTACATCGGGAACTCTTCAAATTTTGTTCAGAAACTGCATGACTTGGAATTGGACGCAGAGGACGTAATGGTCTCCTTCGACGTCACGGCACTCTTCACCAGTGTCCCGGTTGACCTAGCCGTTTCCACGTGCGAGGAAGCGTTGGAGAAGGACCGCAATCTGGCAAGTCGTACGCCCTTCGACGTTCCAGAGCTGAGCACACTGCTACGGTTCTGCCTAAGCAATACGTATTTTTCCTTTAATTCAAAGTTCTACAGACAGACCCAAGGCACTGGGATGGGCGCTTCCATATCGGTCACCACAGCAAACCTCGTCATGGAAGCACTAGAGGACAAGGTATTGAATGCTTTCACTCCAGCACCCAAGGTCTTCTACCAGTATGTCGACGACTGTTTTTGCATATTAAGGAAAGAGGACGCGTCGCGGTTTCTACATGAACTAAACAGTGTCGAACCAAGCTTGAAGTTCACGGCCGAGTTTGAGCAAGAAAACCGCCTTCCCTTCTTGGATGTCCTGGTCGAGCGGAGGGACAATCGCCTTTCGTTCTCTGTGTACAGAAAGCCTACGCACACAGCCCAGTACTTAAATTTTCATTCAAATCATCCAGTTGCGCACAAAGCCTCCGTCGTCACATCACTGACCAAACGTGCGACACGTGTCTGCAAAAGCCGAGAAGATCAAGAAAAGGAGTTAAAAAGAGTGCACGAAGAACTGTCAGCCAACGGTTATCCGAGCCGATTCATATCAAAGCTACAAGAACGAGCTGCACATCCAGCTACCACTGATTGTAGGACGTATCGAACACGAGCAGGCATTCCATACATGCCTGGTATCAGCGAAGCGTTGTCTCGTGTGTTCTCAAAATACGACTTACGCGTGGCCCACATGCCTGTCAGCAAGCTGCGGAATCAGCTAATGAATGTGAAAGACCGACTACCAAATGAGCAGTTTCCAGGAGTCGTCTACAAAATACCATGCCTGAACTGCAATCATGCCTACATCGGTGAGACAGGGAAGTTCTCAAGACGCATAGAGGACCACCAACGTGATGTGAAAAACAAAAAGCATGCCACAAATGCGCTGGCGGGTCATGCACACGACACTGGCCACCAGATTGACTGGGGCAATGCCTCCATGTTATCTAAGGAAAGAAACCTGACGACGCGCCTTCTGCTGGAATCGCTATTCATCCAAACATCACAAGCAACATTAAACAAGAACGCTGGCCCCATGCCAGGCATCTACGCCCGATCTTTACGTCACATTCTCCGGATATAAATTCGCCACCGCTCTTGTCCTGCTCACTGTGAACAAGAAACCCGTACGGGTTTCGAAACGTCTTTCTTTTTTCGACTATGGTCAGTGACTGCTACTTCACTTCATTGTATACTGTCTTGTGTGAGCGCCTTTAATGTCGTTTCGAAGAAAGCAAGATGTTTAACAAATAAAAAATATGCCTACTACTGTGCGTGTGTGTGTGCGTGTCAGTATGACCATCTATGGAGACCACCAGTCACTCGACCACAAACATAGCCAGGGAGATGCAGCTTTTCGCTTTCGACCAGGTTAAACCGGAGCTGAACCACCAGCATTTTTTTTTTACCCTTCACTCAAGATATCATGCGTTCATGCCTCAGCGGACGCAAGGAGTGCGTTTAAGGTATTTTCCCGTTTGTGTTTCGCTGTGACACTCGGAAAGGCGGTGGTTTCTGGGGCAAAGATTGTGGGCCCCCAGCTTGTTGCACAATGGCGGGACATACAGCGTTCGAATCTGCGTCAGATCAAGCACAGATGTGCAAGTCGCAACTTGTGCCAGCTATTGGTCGGGAGTCGAACTATAAACCAACGAATGCTTAGGCATTTGGAAAAGATTGTGGGTCCACAAATTACCGCACAAGCGCGGCATTGGCCGCATTCGGAACTCTGAGAGATCTAGCATAAAACGTCGAGTCGCAACTTGCACTTGCCATCGGAAGCAAGTCGAACCATCAACCAACGCATGATGGGGTGTCACTGGCGGCGCGTCACATTATGGGTGCCTACGGTATGGGTGCCTACGAAAACCAGTTATACTATTACTTTGTCCCACCTACTCAGCGATTAAGTGTCCCCCTTTGGGGATAATTTTGAAGCGGTTTTGAGAAACTTCACTACGATAGGTAAAGTAGTCGGATAGGTAAAGTAGTGCCGCGTAGGCCGGAGAAGGACCTTGAACGGCCTTCAGCCCAACCACGTTTATCCCTTCCTTACGGCGCGGTTCGGGCGTCCACTGACACATGCACTGCGGCATTTCCTTCCCTCAAAACCAACTTTCAAAACCAATCTTCAATTTTATTCGAAAGCCCAATCCTCAATTTTATTCGAAATCAAAGGGAAGGCGCATAACTGGCCCCCTGAGACAGTGAACACCTCAGTCGCGCTTTAAGCTACATGGCGGTAGTGACAGATGTGCGCTACATGCGTTGGCAATCACAACGTTGTAACAGAAACGCGGCACTGAAGATAGAGACGGTCGGCGTTCACTGCGTTCGCACCCGTTGACAGCTTTCTAGACGCCGATGATTTTAGAAACGGAAGGCGCATGACTGGCTCCCTGGTGCAGCGGACGCCTGAATCGCGCTTAGAGGTACGTGGCGGTGTTGAGAGATGTGGGGTGTATGCATTAGTGCTGACAACTTGGTGGCAGACACGCGGCACTGCAGCAGTGGGCCAGCGTTCATTGGGTGACGAACCTCTCGCGAACAACCGTTAACTGCCACCTGCTAAGGTGGCAGTGTGGGTGCACTGCCTATCCACTGCGCGGAACGCACTCAGGGTTACAGCCGCCAAGCCGCGTCTACTTGCCGGATACACCACAGCTTTCGCTCTCTAACCAGGTTTAGCAGTAGTTGAACCGCAGCTCATTTTTTTTTACCAAGCTATTAGGTGTCCTGGAAGAGAACTGGATTAAAAGCTGCCCAAGTCATGTCACAACTAGTCCGCCGCTCAAAACATTACTGTGACCACAGCTTTAAACATGCGTTCCTCCTAAACCTACGCCTTCGAAGGCAGGACCACGGCTGCATGGTCCTTGCCACCACGAAGCGCCGCGAAAAATAATGGCATTGAAGGTAGGCATCGGACGAACCACGACACAAGCATCACATCCTGCGCTTTCGCGTCAGACATACCCATTTTAGCGGTCCTTGAAGTCTGCACAGGCTTGTTAGGTAAGCCAGCGTCACGAACGCCTGTTTAGCAGTGCAGGCGCTGTTTAGTTTTTGATAGTGAGCTCGTAGGCGAGAAGGCAACGATTATTCACAAGACTTAAGTGCCGCAAACTGTTCACGCTTTTCTGACAGATCTGGACCACTTGTTGGCATGTAATAGACATGGTGTGAGAACCATTTCTATAGCAGATACGAAAAGCCCACCTTTGCCGTCTTTAGCTGTGACGCCTTCTCCGCTGTCGGCGACACGACAGAAAAAAACTGTTGACTGCATCTGCGCGGTTACCACTGCTAGAGTAGCCACTTAGCCGATAGTTCGCACACATCGCTCCATTTTTGTTTAATCCGGGAGTGGCAAGTGTATCCGCCGCGTTTCGAACAACGCACGATTAGAAAAAAGGACGCCGGTTTGCAACTGTAGCAACGTGCCAAATCTGAAGCTCTTGCGACTCTGTGGTAGAGGCCGAAGCCAACCGAAGCCACAGACAGCGAACGCTGCTCTTTAGTTTCAGTTTCGGTGCGTCCTTTCTTGAGCGCTTTGTAGAAAGTCGTTTCCGCTTGACACATTTCAGCATGTGACGCCGCCACACTTGTAAATGCGTATGATAGAACATGTTACAGAAAGTAAAGAATAAATGAAATGGGCGCAGCTGGTGTCTTTTTGTTATTTTTAGTTAATATGATATTATTGTTACACCGTTATTGTCATCGTTGAAGTTGTGGTATGGGAGAAAAATTTATGATTTGATTGAGGGACAGGCGATTTCCTTACTTCGACTTGCTTATCTTTTGAGACAGCATATTCTCACATAAATGTATGGCAGAAAATAAGGACGCGGTGTAATGCCAAACCACCAAGCCACCAGCAATTTTTTTTTTCAGAACCGAACACAAAGTGTAAATTATTTGTCGGAAAAGTGCTTCGAAGCTCAAACACATGGCTGTATTTAGCAGCAGACGATAGAGAGCCGAAAAGACTTGTTATTTACAGTTTAGGTAAACACTAATAATCAGCGCAGAAAATAGAGTTGAAAGCGGGAAACAGAAAACATGCTGCAATAATTTTTAAAACCTACACGAAAACGTATAGGAGTTCAAACGGTAATTAGAAGCTCGCAGGAGGTTCGAGACTGGCTTCGTGAGCGCTCTTGGTGTCATGTCTATCTTACCGACGACAACCATTTATACTGACTTCGGGTGGAGCGGAGAAGTCGGTCGGTGCCATGCCTGCATGGACACCACATGGCACGCGGGCAGGCGCGCCGTATTCGCTCTACCTCGCGACTGCAATAAAACAAAAAGAAAATAAAACAAGAATCTCTCGCCTTATACTTATTAATGGCGAAGGAAACTACAGGGGTTAACTCCTGCGAAGCCTGTTCGCTCGCTGGAAGAGGAACCTGACAGGTGCGTTCGTGCGGAGATATGAACAGGCTGCGGCACTAACAACGAACGCTGACGCCTGCCGTCGCGTGCGTGGATGCGTGCCTGCCGTCGCATGCGTGCGTGGACGCAAGAGGGAAGGCCCCTACATATCGAGAACAAAAATTAGCCGCGGTTTAACTACTGCTGAACCTGGTTAGAGAGCGAAGGCTGTGGTGTATTGGGCAAGTAGACGCGGCTTGGCGCCTATAACGTTCATTGCGTTCCGCACACTGAATAGGGAGAGCGCCCACCCTGCGAGGTGGCAGTTAAATTAATGGCTGATCGCGAGAGATTGGCCACCCAAAGAACGCTGCGGCCTATTCTACCGCCCCCTACCGGCGAATCGAAAGGTCAAAGGTCAAGTGGTGCGACACCATGGTTGTACCGCATATGGTAATGCCTGTAGTCACACTTGACCTCTGGCCGGCTCACTTGAAGATCAACCGGCAACGCTCGGCGAAATCGGCTTAACCTTGCGTAGGCACCTCGCTTCAAACCCAGTGGACACTGGAACTCCCCTGGACGTCCTGCAGACATTCGGAACGTCCGCAGGACGTCCATGGAAGTTCCAATGCCCATCGGGAAGAGGAGACCAAGAGACCATAGCGTTAATACGCTGCAAGAGACAGAGGTATCAAGACCCCGAGGTGAGAAAACAAGAAGCCGAAGCCAAGAGACGGCGCTAAGGCCGACAAGTACGAGTGACGAAGCGAGAACGCAATGAAAACGCGAAAAGGGTCCGAAAAGGGCCAAGCGTCAGCAACAGCTGTCAACATGCCCCGCACCCGCATGAGTCTCGTGAAATGCGCCCTCGTTCAGAGTATTTTCCGATGCATACGCACAAAGTAAGCGCACTTCGATAACCACGATTTCAAAACGCAAACTCACCAGTCGCGCCAGCGCATCGATTCAGAAGGCGAAGGACGCTTCGTTTTTTCCTGGAAAAATTTATAAAAGCTCGACAAACCAGACGTTGGTTCCGTATATCAACCGCTGTCGTGAAGTGACAGTGCATCTCCTCAAACGCTTAAACAGAAGACTGAGTATAATATTGCAAAAGTTATCGAGGTAAACAGGTCGAGCTCACCTCACCAGTCTGTCAGCGGCAGACCAACATGGGTGCGGGAGGAATATGAACCAATACAGCGTTTCATATGTCAGGTGCAACGCTATCAAAGCTGGCGCCCTTGTTTGCGCTGCCTGCATCCGCGACCAAAATGTAGTGCGTTCAATAACCTAGTGCATAGTGCATCCTTTGTCTGCAGGCTTACTACATGACACATTTGTAATAACTTGATCAAATAGGCTCTTACTGCTGACGTCACGCTGTACCTTTCTCGTGCCGTAGACCAATCGGGCACAGAACAAGCGCGGAGTAACACGCCTCCCTTTATTTTCCCGTCCGGACTATTACCGTACCTTTCACAGCGTTGCACCTGATGTATGAAACGGAGTTATAGGGAGGGACGCATTTGAAGGATCCGAGCTGAGGGCACGAGACGGGACGCGCGCAGGCCACGGCTCCTCTTTTTGCGAGAAAAAATTACAAGAAGCCGATAAATAAACCTCACACTGATTTCGTATCAATCGCTGTCGTGAAGTGACACTCAATCTGTTAATTTGCGGGTGAAATGTGCTAATAGTTATCGAGGTAAACAGGCCGAGCACACTCACCGGTAGTAGCTGTATGTCAACGGCAGACCAACATGGCTGCCGGGGGAACGCGAACGTAACAGAGATGGACGCATTCGAAGGACTCGAGACGCGCGCGGATGACACTCCTCGACGGTGTGCAGACTGGCAAATGATGGAAATGGAAATTGGTTTTTAGGGAACGGAAATGGCGCAGTATCTGTCTCACATATCGGCGGACACCTGAACCGCGCCGTAAGGGAAGGGATGAAGCAGGGAGTGAAAGAAGAAAGAGGTGCCGTAGTGAAGGGCTCCGGAATAATTTCGACCATCTGGGGATCTTTAACGTGCACTGACATCGCACAGAACACGGGCGCCTTAGCGTTTCGCCTCCATCGAAACGCAGCCGTGCTTCCCAGCTCAATGGTGGGTGATTCTAAGCTTTGGAATGCCATACAGGCTTTCCTGCCCGATAGGAAGTCCTTGATATATTCGTACAGATCTTGCACCCCTGACGCCACATATTTTTCGAGCACGCGCGGCGCCACTTCCAGTTCGAACGCTCACCGAACGCACGGAAAGCTTCCGCTGATGTTTCCTAATTACTTATCGATCTTTTCTGCCATGCAGCTTAGACGACAGGGTCATAATTATCATTTTGCAGGCAGCTTATTTCAAGCAAGAAACAAATGTGTTAAGGTATACTCACTCTGGAATACTTCGAAGGAATCTACTCACGAGGTATTGAGCGCATCATGCACTGCTGGCACCGTTCTTCGTCCCAAGGGAATCAGAGCACGTGTGCTTGACGGTCCGATGATAAACAGCATGGGAACTGGGCACACAACACTTAGTGGGCAAGACCACAATGCCCCAAAACCCCAAGTGTACAGAGATGATTTACTCACACTATGAAACGCGCACACGAAAGAAGTGTCGTCGCGAAGCCCCTGCGAGAGCAGCCGTGTTACGTGGTGTCTCTAAACACCGTTCCGCGGATTAGCTGAAATAGCTTCCAAAATTGCGAACGGGTTGTAGTGTTCCTGCGCGCCGGAGCGCCTCCCGTGGAAACCGAAAATTAGTTTTGGGGAAAGGAAATGGCGCATCTGTCTCACATCTCGGCGACACCCTATATAACCGCGCCGCAAGGGATAGGATAGGATAAACTTTATTTGATCTAATTACAAGGTCATTCAGCGGTCCGACAGAGTTCTTCCATCTTCCTGATGGTGATATGTTCTGTCTGGCAGGGTTGGTTCCCCTATTCCAGGGCTCCACTGAGGGTGGCTGCCGGGCATGCTGTATGAGCACCCGTTGTATACACGGGTCGCCGCTGGAGAGCACCCTCTCCCACTGTTCCGCACTCGGGTTTTCTACTCTATGGAATGCTTTCTTTTGCGAAGTCCGAGAAAAAGTCCAAAAATGTGCCTACCGGCTCGAAGTTAATGTCCTCGTGGGCCTGATGCTTAGCAGCGTTGATGCTGCCAAAAATCTTGGTGGCCCGATGGGTTTGGCCTGCCAAAATCTTCAAAAATTTGCGGAGCCCATGAGGCGTGCGTCCGCCCGCCGCAAAACCCCCAAGCTCCCCCGCCGCAAGAGAAGGGATGAAGGAGGGACCGAGAGAAGAAAGGAATAGGTGCCGAAGTGGAGGGCCCCGGAAAAACCTCGACCACCCGGGGACACCCAACGTGCACCGTTATTGCACAGCACACGGACGCCTTAGCGTTTCGCCTCCATCGAAACACGGCCCGGTCCGCGGTCGGGTTCGACATTCCTTTCCTCAAAAACCAAGTTTAATTTTTTTTTTCATTTCCTTTCCCCAAAAACCAATTTTCATTTTTTTTTCTGCGCCGGCCTGTCTGACGGTGATGTTGAAAAGCGCGGATACGTATCGTACATTATAGTTCGCGATGACATTAAGCAGGTGGCTGTGCGTCGGGTGTGATTACACAGCTGTGCATGCAGCTGCTAACGCCGGAGCGCACGGAAATTTGCAGCACCACAGAAGTTGCTTCAGGCCAACGCATGCGTGCACACCGCACAGAATAACCGCTCGATACCCACCCAGGTGAATTTCCGCCTCTTTAAAATAAAACATTCATGCCAGTCCGCGGAGACTGAACCGATGCCTAAATGCGCGCATTAAGACGATAACGGTACTGAGTTCGGCTTTTCTATACGCACTGCCCGGTGTCGATTCTTTCCATCTTCAGCGCCAAGCGTAAAGCCAGGTGACGCAGTAGAACCATGTTGGCGCTGAGTAAGCGACAAGACAGGACCTACATTTGGTAAAAAGACCAGCAATATAAGCACCGAAGGAGCTGAAGCTTGGATTTTGAAATCCTGGTTTATGGGTGTTTCACGTTCCAAAGCGACTCAGGCTATGAGGAACGCCATAGTGGAGGTCTCCGGAAATTTCGACCACCTTGGGATCTTTGACGTGCACTGACATCGCACAGTACACGGGCCTCTAGAATTTCGCCTCAATCGAAATTCAACCACCGCGGCCGGGATCGAACACGCGTCTTTCGGGCCAGCAGCCGAGCGCCATAACCACTCAGCTACCGCGGCTGCCTGGATTTTGAAATTCTACTCGTGAGATTCACCCGCCGCCGTGGCTCAGTGGTTAGGGCGCTCGACTACTGATCCGGAGTTCCCGGGTTCGAACCCGACCGCGGCGGCTGCGTTTTTATGGAGGAAAAACGCTAAGGCGCCCGTGTGCTGTGCGATGTCAGTGCACGTTAAAGATCCCCAGGTGGTCGAAATTATTCCGGAGCCCTCCAATACGGCCCCTCCTTCTTCCCTTCTTCTTTAACTCCCTCCCTTGTCCCTTCCCTTACGGCGCGGTTCAGGTGTCCAACGATATATGAGACAGATACTGCGCCATTTCCTTTCCCCAAAAAACCAATGATTATTATTACTCGTGAGATTCATGACAGCTTAACCGATATGAAGAAAGCATGCTATCAAACGACGCACCTGCTCGACCGACCAAGATGGCAACCGGAAGCTATACGGGCGTGGTGTTGCCTGACAACATGGAGGAAGGAAAGAAAAGGGGAGAGGCGGCTGCCGTCTCAGCGCGCTTGTGCATGCGCAGCAGATTCCATTTCATTGCAAAAACTTTTATTTCCATCAGAAATGGAGGCCCCTTCTCCCTACCCCTGGCGCGCAGGCCTAGGGGCAGGGGCCGGGGCCTCCGCGACTAGATGCAGGCAAAGAGTTGCTGGCTCTTCGCGGCCTCTACCGCCAGATGGATGGCTTTCCTCTGCATGGCGGGGTCCGCGCTTTGCAGAAGGGTCTCCCAGGCTTCTCTACTATTTATTCCTTCATTGACCCCTGGGGAGTGTGTGCATTACCAGATTATGTGGTCGAGGGTCCCCCTCTCCCCGCATTCCTTACATTTATCGTCTATGTCTTCGTCTTTCAGGACGTGTGATGCCCATACCGGATTTATGTAGTTTCCCGCCTGTAATCTGCGCCAAGTTGTTGCCTCTCTCTTTCCAAGCTCTTTGTCCGGTGGAGGGACAGTTCTTCGCTGTAATCTGTAGTTTTCTATTATCTCCGTGTATGTCTGTAGTCTCTCGTCAAGCTCCTTGCAATCCGGCGGCTCTGCTCTTGCCCGGAGGTAGAGATCTCGGGCTAAGAGGTGCGCCGCCTCGTTGCCTGGAACTGACGTGTGAGCTGGTGCCCATATGAGGCTAATTTTCCTATCAATTTTCCTTCCAACTAGTATTCGCACCGCTTCTGGTGCTACTCTGCCCCTTCCGTAATTGTAGATGGCTGTTTTGCTGTCGCTTATTATGTAACTTGCCTTGGCGCCTACGCAAGCAAGCGTTATTGCTACTTCTTCCGCTACCTCTGGATTGCGGCTGCGTATTGTTGCTGCCGAGATTGCTTTACCTTGGCCATCTACTTCCGAGGCTGCTGCTGCTCCCAGTTTGCCGCTCGCCGCATATGTGTATGCCACTGTTTCGCTGTTTACTTCGCTGAAGCGTTTGACTAGTGCTTCAGCAGATAGTGCAGCAGATGACGCCGTTGCATCCAGCGTTACTATTGACTGTGCCTTCGGCCAAAGACTCCCAGTAGTCTCTGCGGGAACACATGACTTCCGGCACACTTCTTTTGCGTGCAGCTCGGATAGCGAGGGCCTCTCCTGAATTTTCCTCCTCAATGCCTGACTAGTTGTAAACACGACCAAGGTCTCCTTGAATAGCCTTTATGGCAACCCGATCGCCGTAACCGAGAGCTGCGGCCGACTGCGTGCTGTCCCCATTCCATCCATTCTCGTGTTGCCGCGGACAGGCATTTGACAGCGTTTCCAAATGTAAGGCTGGGTACATGCACTCTCAGGCACCGATTTCATCCCCAGAGACACCGTTGGCGCCGTATGCAGCAGGCCCATCGCGATACTATAGTCTCATTTGTTCTCCGTAAGCCGTGCAGTTGGAACTGTCGGTTCTGAGGGCAATCCCCAGATAACGCTACTCCGTGGCTTGCGGTTTGTGTTCGCCACTGGGCAGGACCACACCTAGAGTATATATCGTCCATGTGGCCTGAAACATACAGTGCGGCCGGCTACTGGAGATAAGGGGAAGTGGAGTTCCAGCGCGGCCAGTTGATTAGTAGAGATGGTGACAAGGTTCTGCGGCTGCCATTCGCTCTCAGCCAGGAAAACAATGTCGTGTGCAAGCAGCAGTTCCAGGAGTGTACAGCTCTTGGGTAGTCCGTCCCATGTAAAATATAGCGCTCGCTCCAGCCTGAGCTGTGTACAGCATGTATAGGAGTGGCGACATCGGGCACCCTTGTTCGAGCCCTTTGCACACTATCCCTGTCTCAAAAGATCCGCTGTCAAAGCATTGTTGTCAAGAGGCGACGCAAGAGGCCTGTCCACTGTCGTGGCATATCTATATCTGCTATGCACCGCAGCATCGCCTCGTTTGTCGCACTGTCGCATGCCTTGGCTGCGTCCATGAAGTACCCCACGAGACCTCGAGATTTTCTGCGGAGCACCTCTGTGCAATGATTCAGTACGAAGAGGTCATCTTCGAGGCATCGGCTACGGCGAAAACTGTTCTGTAGCTCTGCGAGCTTTCCGTTTGCTTCAGCCAACCGCTCACCCATCCTTTACCACTTGAGTGAAGATACGGTATATCACACTGGTTACCGCCAAAGGTCTGTAATTGCGCCTGGTTTAGTATTAGGTGAACTCTCCTGCCGCTGAGCTAGTCAGATGGTACACGGTCTCCCGCAGTCATACCTGTGAGTATGGTGGCTAGAATTACCCGCGCACTCTCTGCCCAAGGAATTTTACAAAACCTGTAGGGGTACCATCGAGGGCTTGTACATAGTCCGCGAGCCGATGCGAGAAATGGCCCGATCCATTGCCCTTCGTGTCGCCATCCACGATGGTGAATCTGTAGTTTTTGCTTCAGTAAGTGTAGCCGCCAGCTGCGCATACGGTGTTCCTTCCGAACGTAAGTCATACACCCCTAGAATGTGTTCTGCGATGTGAAGCGGGAGTATTCATGTTGCTGCGCCGGTGCTTTCGTCCCGTAGCGTTTGCGGTGCTTTTTCGATCTAGAGACGCCAGATACGACCAGAACTTACGTGGTCCGTGTCATCCTGACGCCGAAAGTTCCTCCGGTCGTTCTCCGCAATTTTTCGCTGGACAACCTGCTGCACCCGCCTCTTGCATGTAACATATATTCATCCCAGGCCGCTGGGAAGTCATCGGTGGGGAGTGTCTTGACGGCTGCACGGTGTATTCTATTTGCTTGTCTTCGGGCTTCGAGGGCGGCTTTCACTACCGCATCCCGCCAACTTTTACCTCGAGTTTTGCCGCGGGGGCAGATTCGAATGCGATGTTTGCGCATGGTGCGTCGTAGCTCATTCGACGTACTCGCCGTTAGTGGCGGGCTCCACGCTGAGTACGCTGTCCTCGCGTTGCTCGGCGATTGCCTCGTAGGCCGTCATTGGCAGATATCGCCGCGCTGGCTCACGGCATACCGACCCGACTTCACATCCTGCAGAAGTCGAGGAAGACAAGCTGACGCGCTTGTGGCCGCTCCCCAGGCTGAACCTCCCTGTGTACTTGCTGAATCTGAGTGGACGATTTTGGGGAAACTAGAGTGTAATCTATGCAGGAGCGGCTACTGCGAGCGGACGTAAAGCCCACATCAAGGAACAAGCATCCGTTACTTCACCGAGGCAGAAGAGCGGCCACAGCTCATAAAAATAAAGCCAGTACAACAGAAACCACACTACACGCACAAGCGCGGCAGGGCCGGTTGGAGGCATCGTGAGGATAGCAGTCACAGTATCGGATGGCAACCTCAGAAATCGCGCATCAGTTATTGGTGTCGAGACCCAACCCAAGCGGAGGAGACAGCCATTGCTGTCACAATAAAACACAAATATAAAACGGATTAACAAGGAGCGTGCAGGCACTACATCGGGGCAGGAAAGGCAGGTAGCCGTTAGGGTCATGAAGGACATCAAGGACGCGGAAAGGCAAGCAAAGCTCATATGGACATCAGCGCATCAGTCAGCAGAGGGGAACGAAGGCGTACACGCCGCACCCGGAGCATTCCTACCCCGGCTATCCCAACACACGGACGAGCACAACTACTCAAACCTGCTGAGCACATACTTCGGATGAAGAACTAGACAAGAAACAGGAAATAACATCGAGAAGAATACAAACAATCATGTCCTTAAACCTAAAATTCTTGACGCAATCTACCCAGAAGACTATCAGCCACAAGGCCCACACTGTGGCATAGACGCGGACCTATACCGCATACTACGGGCCTGCCAATACAATACAGAAATAGATAAGATAATGAATCGACGTTGAGTGTGGGAAGAAACGCTGTTCAGCTACGACCTGAAAATTCAGTAGGAGCTGATCCAGAAAGGTTAGCGGCTGCAAAATCTAGTGGATTCCCAGAATAGCCGGTCCGAGGACCAATTTTAGTGATCCAATTGAAATGCTTTCATCATTATGAGCCGCGGCGGAATGTCAGGCACCATCTGGCCATTAAACACCAAGAACATAAAAACTATGCCCAGAGCGTGGTTTCATACTGACATTATTGCATAAACGAAAAGAAATAATCACAAACGCGTCATTACCCGTTTAGCATGCAAACGAAACGTGTCTCTCGCAAAGAAGAAGAAGAAGGGAACGTTTCTGTGTTAGACGCCGCAACAACGACAACGTTCTCGTTTCTGAATTCGGTCGGCTAGTCATTTGCCTTCCCATGATGTACTTCGTACGGTTCGTCAAGGTCTTATTGTGAGTATTGTGATAGCTCATCTCCTCGTAGTAGCAGTTTCCTGACAAGTAGAACGTTCTTGCGGGCTAGTTGGTTCATTGCAGAAAAAAAGGTTAGTACTGCGCGAATGAGACACGACAGGAGAACAAGAACAAACACGACACCACAGGCGCAGACTTCCAACTGTTTATTCGAAACCGAAAGGCAAACGCCATATAAGGGATGAACCTAGACGCATAACCATCACTGTCATTCACACGTTTTTATGAACGGGCACGCGAACATAACTTGGCAGTGAAGAACAATATGGGAGGTCATCGGGCACATAATTCTAAGAACTGTAAATGGAAGGGTAAGGGCAAGAAAAAAGTGCCTTGCAACGCAGTTTTGCGCAACACTACCTTTTTGTGTAAATCGAGAGATAAGACGGAAAGGGAGGTGGTCGAAGCCTATTACATCGTAAAAAATGGTGAGAAATGTGCCAGCACTCCGTCTATTTCGCTTCCACTGAGTGAAATCACGTTTTTAGAAGGCCACGTATAATTGTATCACTTCTGTCTTAATTTTGTTCCTGATATGTATGTACCTCAAGGCCGGAAATGTAGTTTTATCTGGTTTTATGCTTACCTTTACACTTGTTCTTTGTTGGCTTCCATGTCATGATTTTTTTTCCGCACCTCATTGCACTCTTTTATGTGGTTTTAATTTTCACCTTTACTCGTGTTTTTGTTGTTTCCATGCTCTCATGCCGGTTTTTTCATATGTCACACCATGATTTTGTCGCGCTTTCATAGTTTTTTACTCTTGTTGTCTGTTCGGTCACCTCCATTGTCAATTCGCGTATTTTTCACCCTCTTCATTCTGGTTGATTGTTAGATTCCTTACTTCTTTTTAATCATTTTCTTGACATGGAGTATCTGGGGACATGCTGACTGAGTGCTCTGTGGTTTATCGGCCCTTCTGCAACGTAACAATTTGATCAATGTGGTCTAGATTTTAATCAGGTCTTGTGTGAATGACAGTGATAGTCATGCGTCTAGGTCCATCCCATATATAGCGTTTGCCTTTCGGTCTCGTATAAACAGTTGGAACTCTGCGCCTGTGGTGTCGTGTTTGTTCCTGTTCTCCTGTCATGTCTCATTCGCGCAGTACTAACCCTTTTTCCTGACCAGGTTCGCCGTCTATACAGGTGCGTGTGGCCAGTGGAGTATCGCTGCACGCCACTCGGAATCTTCTTGAATGTAACTGAGCCTGGGAAAGTTATTGTAGCGAAAGCTAAACTACGCTAGCCGGAGCGATTTCGCCCGTCTTGGACGTCTGCTCCTACTGCGCAAGCGCGAGTTACGCCACAGGTGCGCCGCTCATGACGCCGCAGCTGCGCCGTCGCCGTGACCGCCGCCGGCTCCGTCGCCTCGCCCCCTCCGCCGCTGCGCGTTGACGCCTTCGTCTACATGCTGCCGAGCGTCTTCCGATGCAATCAATCAATCTACCAACCAATCAATCAAACAATCTCTAGCTTCTGGGGTTTCAATTGGGGAGATAAATACGCTCTCCCCGCTTAATCGCGGCTGACACAGTTCAAAGCAGCCAGATCCCACCCCGTGATCGTGTACGCTACCGAGCGCACGTCGACCACAGCGGGCCTTGCTCTGTGGGAACAAAGGAACGACACACTGGCTGACACGAACAGGCATTTATTGCTACAGCAACAATAACGCCAGCTAGCAACAAAATACGCTGAGGAATCGAGGTCGTCCAACTCACCAGCAAGGTTACGAGGGAATGTTCGCCCAGGCTAGGGCAAGGAATACTCCGAGGCCGGACGGTACGAGATACGGGAGCATGTCCCACTTACTCGCCCCGCTGGCTAAGAGCAGAGCCGCGTGCGACACGTCCGCTCGCGTCAACGATCCCAACCGAAGAGCCCCCTGTCCTCTTCCACGCGCGAGCTGCAAGCCGTCTCTCGCGCTGCGACGCTGGCGCCCTCTCCTGTTAGTTGCGGTAACTAACCAGGGAATGCGCCTCTCCTCGAGGCGAGGTTGCTGCTGCACGGCGCATCGCGGGAAGGCAAACCACAAGGGCAAAATGAGGGGCTGATTCCCTAGAAGCTTAAAAGTTACAAAGGCAAAAGCTTTGCGACTGGCTAGTAAGTGGTTTTTGAGGAAAGGAAATGACACTCTCACTTTTTGGTGGACACCTCTACTACGCCGTTAGTGAAGGGAGGAAGGTGCGAGTGAAAGAAAAGAGAAACAGGTGCCATAGTGGAGGGCTCCAGAATAATTTCGGCCACCTGGGGATGTTTAACGTGCCCTGACATTGCACAGTACACGGAAAAATTTAAAATTGGTTTTTGGGGAAAGGAAATGGCGCAGTATCTGTCTCAGATATCGGCGGACACCTGAACCGCCCAATAAGGGAATGGATAAAGGAGAGAGTGAAAGAAGTCAGGAAGTAAGAGGTGCCGCAGTGGAGGACTCCTGAATAATTTAGACCACCTGGGGATCTTTAACGTGCACTGACATCACACAGCACACGGGCGCCTTTGCATTTCGCCTCCATCGAAACGCGGCCGCCGCCTGTCGGGTTCGAACCCGGGAACTCCGGATCAGTAGCCGAACTTACTAACCCCAAAGCCACTGCGGCAATTGGCTAGTAATGCAAGTCTGATGGAAGCGCTGCTATTGCACGAGGGAAGTGTTGTAAATTTTGAACCGATAGTACAGGTGCCCGAACACAGGAATTATGCAGCGAAAAAAAAAAACACATGGACGCCAGAAGAAAGACAAACACAAGCGCTGACTTTGTTCTGTCGTCCATGCATTTCTTTCGCTGCATATTTCCTCTTTTGTGATGAACCAACAGGCCGAAATCACCACCCTTCAACAGGTTGTCCGCTCGTTCAATGCGACAGTTGCACTTACCTTTTGTTAATGAATTTATGGGAGCGTACTAAATCGTTTCATATCCTTTCCGTGAAACCCATTCCATCCTTCGCATTTACAAGCATAGCTGCACACTGTCTGCATAGAGTGATATGTTGTCGACGGGCTTGCTTGCATTCTCGCAATCTCTGAGGGCACTACACCCCTCACCAAGCACCACCAAATCCCCTGGACCCCAGGCCATGAGGGACTGGAGGGAAATGAGAGGGCACATTCTCTAGCTCTAGGCATCATCAACCGAGCGGGGCCACAAACCGTGCTTGCTTTTACCTCTCTGCCTTCTGGGTATAACGAACGCCTCGAGTTTCAGCGTCTTCAAAGGAGACACTTACCTCCACCTCACAGGAAATTAGACACCCAAGATGAGGTTTCTTGGCGGCAGATGCAGGCGAACACATTTCCAAACCTCCATAGACTACATCTCATACACCCAACATTATGCTCCCACACCTGTCCCTGGTGCCAGGCCCGCCCTACACTCTTCCACATTTCGTGGGGATGTGGGGCCAAACCAAACATCTTCAGACGGAAAACACGTCTTTTGAGCGGTGGGAGGCGCTGCTGACCAGCGATAACCTGGAGGACCAACGGGCCCTCATACAACAGGTCTGCAGGGCAGCTCAAGCCAGTGGAGCCCTGGAATGAGTCCCCACCCATAAGCTTGCCCAACTCCCTTCACTTTAATAAGGTTTCCTCCTCCTCCTCCTCCTCCTTGTTTTTACAGGTACCGCTCCTGTTGCACTATTGTCACTGCTCTCTGCGGCTCACCGCGAGACAGGAAGTTGTGGTTCAACAGAGTCAACAAGATCAAGGTACCCTTCATTACGTCAACCGGAGTAGCACTAGAAGCCGAGAATTTATTAGGTCCATGTCGACGAAAATACGTCAACGTAATGCGCCTTCATGTGGGCTTGCCATGATAATGTAGCTCGAACTCCGCAACTTTAAAATTATTTTTTTATAGGTATGCGAAACGCGAAGCTGCCCTTTGAAAATATTTACATGTTCACTAACAGGTATTGCTCGTTTCTTTCAGCTTTTATTTCGATATTACCAAGGAGTATTACTGCGTAATGGTCTTTCTAACCAAACAAATATAGCTAGCAGTGCAGCACAACAGTAACGTGCTGAATATAAGGAGCCGAGCTGAAATTATTCCAAAATCGATAGAGGTAAATAATTTCTCTGAACCAAAGTTTTTTTTACACCTGTGCTTTTTGGCGGAGGTTGTTTTGTAGAATATATTTTGCTTTCTAACCTTTTTTATTCGTCTCTGTTCGTGATGATTTACTCCTCAGTGAAGTCATATGTTCTTCCCATACCGCGGGAACCGAAATACTTTCATTCCAAGACAGCTCGTTGGCAAATTTATCACGCCACATAAAAATTAATATGCAGGTATTAGACCCAAGCTGCTGAAAATGGGTTTACAAGAACTTTGTCAACCTGCTGCATTATTTTCTTTTTGTCCTGGCACCGTGTTTTTTTCTTTTGGATACTTGTTGAATATAGTGAGCCCGAGTCTGCATCGAGTGCTTCGGCCGATAAAATCTCGAGTTTTTTTTTTTGCTAAAAGCTAGAAAAGAAAGTGATGAAACTGGTTTACCTTTATTATCACATGAAATTCGCTCACAAGAGAGAGTCCACTAGCTTTGCTGCACTAAGCGAATTTAATAAATGCGCGGTTGGACCAGGGGGGGGGGGGGGGGGAGGAGACGACCGGTTTATGAGTAACAACACTCGCTGCTGGGCTAGTTGGTTTTTCATGCTTTGATCAACCATCGCAAAGGAAGACAGTAAAGGAGGACGACCCGGATGGTAGCACTGAACTTCCAACATTTTTTTTCGGTTTGTCAAGTTATGAATTACAAAAAATTGCAGGTACACCTAATTGCCTTGTGTTGGCAACGCGATAGCACTAAAGCTGCTGACGCTTTCAGAGGAAGTGACGCCACTTCCGGTCTGGTGACACCACTCATCTCCAGTAATTTGCAATTACCCGAGCTAATGATGTCACTTCTCTCCAGCCAACGAGATTTATGCGGTCTGGTGATGATATTTTCTCCAGCCAATGAGCGAATTTCAAGACCAACGTCACTTTTTTACGATAAGGCTTTTAACGCTACCGCATTAAACATTTGGTCCATCCAAGTAAACCATAAATTTCAATTGAACGAGCTGGATGAAATAACTGTATTCTTGCGACGAAGTAGACAGGTACTAAATGTGATGCTGTTTTGCGACGGCTGCTTCAGCACTGCCTGTAAGTGCTCGTACGAAGGGATGCAAACGTTTGAGCACGACGCTAATAATGAGTTTAAGCTGCGCATTTATTTAAGCAGCATTAAGCGGTAGCGGTAAAGGAGCAGTGGCGGTAGGCGTTGCGCTCGCAGTTGCGCTCGGTAACTGTCGCGTGAAACGCAGCCTGCTCTCGAGACCGCTGGCGTCTAGCGTTGTGAGAAGGAAGAGGATATGAGCAGGCAAAGGGCCTTGCGATAAAGAGAAAGAAAATAAGTTCACTTTTGCGCAGTATATGAAGCGCTGAGGATGGTCAGCATCTTGTGGTATTAGCGACAGCTGATAGCTCCTGCCTGGCACGCCGGGCACACGGGAAGGGGCGAAAAAAATGAGGGGATTGAAGAGCGACGAGGCGGGAGAAGAGGTCCCAAGTTCGCACATAGGGAAGGGCAAATGGGGCACGAGGGGTCTCGTCGGAGGCGGCACAAGAAGAAACGATCAAAGGTGATGAGGGTGCTCGGGTTTTTGCGAAGGATGTGAGATACGGCGAGGTCAGGTTTTGGCGCTGGGAGGCTGGTTAGGTACAGCCAAAACTGCGTGGAATTGCTTAGGATGATGCGTTTGTAGGCCAATGTCGGAGACCGCATACGCGGGCTGACCAGAGGATTGCCGGTGCCCGGCAGAAAGGCGAGGCACACACACACGCTGCCATGTGTGTCTTCAAGTGTTGGTTTGGATAAGTGCATAACCACTTTGCATAAGCCACTTTGTAAAAGGGCATCTTTGTCTTCGAGATCTACTTAAATCTCGGTGTGGGGCGCTGTTCTTGATAGCGCGGAGGGAGGCCTGGGAGTGAGTGTTGACTACGTAGTTGGAGTTTCGGTATTTTTGTGGGAATGCCTGCATGGCATGGACTTAGGGAGGAGCTCTTGAATGATAGTCAGGGAGGGCTGAGGTAAAAACCATATGTGTAGGATAGATCGTATATTATGTGGAACCTATGCCTTTTGCGAGGGACATCACAGTGTGGTTTACACCACAGTATGTGTGGAAAAGCGACTTAAAAATTGTGATCACTGAGTTCTTTTTCGCATTTTTTTCGTCTTTACATTTTTTAATGAAACTTTCTCGCCAAAAATGTGCCTTTTCTTGCCGGACAAACATAAACGTGAGTATACAGAGCCATGGAATCCATTTTTACTAAGAAAACGTAACTTGGATGTGAATGCCTTTAGTGACCCTTCAAAACGCTCTCAGCTGCAGGTGACTGCCGTGACCTTGTGCTTTGCCTGCTTCGCTTACAACATTGTACGCACGGGCATCCTGAGTGGCGGAGGACCGGACGACGTCGCTGCTCGCCAACCACTCCCAGCCTCAGCGGGTCGGCGCGTCGCGGCGGCCCGACCCGGTCTCCCCGCTGAAGCCGTGTTCTGCCGCAACTGCTCCCTGCCGACGCCGACGTCCATCAAGAGAAACGACCCCGAGAAATCGCTGAAAACGCCGCTCTTCGGCTACCGCTACCTCTGGGACGGCAGGAGGACATGCGCCACGCTGCAGTACCTCATCGCTGTCAACTCGCTGCCCGAAAACATCGCGCTCAGGCACATAATGCGGGACAGCTCGTGGCGCCATCTGAGCAGGGGTGGCACCAGCGCGCTTCTGCTCTTCTTTCTGGGCCGGCCTCGGTCGCGCAGACTGCGCGCCATTGTTCGCGCGGAGATCGTGCGCTACGGGGACATGGTCGTGGGCGACTACGACGCGACCCCCGAGAACGCCACGCTGACCACCCTCATGATCCTCAAGTGGAAGACGGACTTCTGTCCGGAGGCCCGGTTCCTCGTCAAGGTCGACGACGGGGGCCGTCTGGACTTCCGCTTCCTGCGGGACTCGTACCCCTTCTTCGAGAGGCACTCGCACGACTACGAGATGTTCGGCTCGTTCGTACCGCTGGCCGCTCGGCCCTGCCAGGAGCCGCCGGCCGACAGCGACGTGCGGAACTGCAGCGGAAGCCGCGGATACCTGGTCGGCTGCGCGTACGTGCTGACCGCCGACGTGGTCGAGCCGCTGCTGTACGCCGCTGCCACGGAGCACGCGCCCACGCCGCCCGAAGACCTGTACGTGACGGGCACTCTCGCCGACTGCGTCAGCGCCCGTCGGGCCGAAACGGCTCATTTCGAAGGCTGCTACTTGGCCCACGCCAAGGAAGCGCCGGCCTTCTACCGGAGCCCGCTCTACTGGCTCAGGGATCTAATCCTGGCAAGTTATGTAAGAGTCTGCCGCTCGGCCAGCAGGTTCCTTGGATGGTGGCGTTTTTTAGGTATTCCCGCTTTTTGTAAGCGCGTGTGCCTGCGCTCGGCTCTCTGTTAGCATTGGGCTCTACATGCACTTATCAGTGATCGGTTCTTCAGTCAGTTCTTTAAAGCAGTAACGGTTGTGTGCGAAAGGAAGTCGAACCAAGATATATGCTCGCTTTTCACTGAGTGCAATGAGCGACGCTGCACATTTTGTGAGAAAGTGTTTTATATTCCCTATTTTACGAACCTTCTAATGTTGTAGACTCGTCGGTAATATTGCTTCATGTGTTAGTTAATTCAGTTCCACGGCAAAAAAATAAGCACACACATTAGAAAATGAAAGGCTTACCAGAAAACCTTCGAGCATTGGGAGATAGTTGGTTAGCGAAATTGGACATTTATATTTTGAAGCTGCATAACTCAGTGGCGTGCGGCTGGATGTTGATACCGCGTCGTTTTTCAATATTGTTTCAATTTTGCCCGTGTATGGATTTGGATCGACCAAGTGCTCTAATTTTTAAATGCCAGCAGCAGCATGTTTTATATATTTATCAGATTATAATCAGTTGTCGCCTACTACAGACTGTTCGGCTTAAAGGCCGAATAGAAGCTTCAGAGATTCGAATTCATGGATAACCTCGAATTCTAAAAAAAAACATTTCACCTTCCCTTTAAGGCCACAACTATTGCGAATATCGTGGTTCAGTTTTTTTTTTTACTTTTGTGTTCGCATGCGTGTTTCTGAGCAGGCTGGTAGCCATTATTGCCTCATTCGCACACTCTCGCCATCTGTATTGTACGTCGTCGTCTTCATCAACTTTCATCAGTGCGCAAAAGTCACGAAAGGAAAGGAACAGGCGCATAATCTGCCTTCGCACAGCAGTGCTAAACCGCCAGCAATTTTTGGCTCAACTTTGATTCGCGCAACGATATAGTGCTTTTCTATGAGTCCTCCCTTTAATCACACGCCACTTGTTATCTGTTTCTCGTTTTCTTTTTCGTGTCATTCGCAGTGATGCATCTGGTGAAGCGGGAAAATCCGCTGTGACAAGTGGAAAACTCTTTATTGCAACTGTGATATTCGCTTAAATGCTGACTATACCTGATGATGTAGATAACAAGATGTGTCAATAAAACAGCTGTTCATTTGTTTACATACCACGCTCTTTTGTGAGCGCGTGTGACAGCCTATACGTGAAGATATTTCCCGTCTCACATTGTATACCTGCTCTTCGCATACACGATTTATTAATGGTGCTACGATGCTGTGCAATGTCTGTTTTTTTTTCACGTTTCTCGTTAAAATAAACTGGCACACGGCCTTACCATTTTTTCTAAAGCGGGAGGCGACCAGACTCTTCTGGAATGATTGCAGCCGCCTCGCGACTGTTTCTACGGTATTAGTGATTGCCGTGGGTGCTGTAGGCATCTTATCTGAAATATGCTCCGCCACCTGTAAATTCGTCGCTGCCAAGAACGATAAACATTCTGGTATTCACCTCCACCAAATTATTTTTTTTTATTGGTGGGCACAGTTAAGAGCTTGAGTGCCCCGCCGCCTGCCCTACTGACCACAACATCATATGGTAGTGCCGTCCACCACCCGCTGCAATAGCATTCAGGACAGCAACAAATGTAAAGAACCCCTATCTTTAATTTCTTGGTCACCCCTGTCGAGTAAATATATTACCGAATATGCTTATGGCCACCAACCTACTGGACGCTTAATCTGTGTCCTCAATAATGTTTCTGACTGCTACTACGTCGAATGTTCTTCCTCCATGGAGATAGACGGATAGAAGCCCGACTCTAAGGCCCAAGCAAACAGTAATACAAGCGTCTGTCACTATTGATTTTTAGTGCGCTTTGTAATTTACATTAAAGGGACACTTAGGAGAAATGAAGTTGGCCTTTATCGATAGATTACTGTATTCTAACGTCGAAGACGTTAATTTAACTGAAAGCGCAACTGTTATAAGTCATATGAATCCGGAATACCCGGGTTCGAATCCGACCGCGGCGGCAGCGTTTCGATGGAGGCGGAACGCTAAGGCGCCCGTGTGTTGTGCGATGTCAGTGCACGTTAAAGATCCCCAGGTCATCGAAATTATTCCGGAGCCCTCCACTACGTCTCCTCTTTCTTCCTTTCTTCTTTCACTCCCCCCCCCCCCCTTATTCCTTTGCTTACGGCGCGGTTTAGGTGCCCGCCGATATATGAGACAGACTCGGCGCCATTTCCTTTCCCCAAAAGCCAATTATATGAACCTCGTGACTGCACATTAAAAACTTTCCAGAGCACTGACACTGGATGGACACTGGATCTGTCAAAGGGCGAAGCTTCATCCTCGCATGCTTGCGGACAAAAAAAAAAATGCGTGGATGTAGTCGATAAGGGCATATTTGCCTTAAAAAAGAAGAAAAAAAATCTTCGGCCATGAAATAACTAAGGCGTGCTGGTAGTTTCCACTGATATGATGCAGATATTTATTTCAGTTATTACTTACAATGGCGGTTATATTTATGAATTAGAAAGCTGGACCGCCCATTGAAATGACGTAATTTTCCAGCAAAGAATTCGTA
The DNA here is from genome assembly GCA_030143305.2 of Amblyomma americanum. Lineage (NCBI taxonomy): Eukaryota > Metazoa > Arthropoda > Arachnida > Ixodida > Ixodidae > Amblyomma > Amblyomma americanum. The sequence goes on from JARKHS020033801.1 coordinate 30,112, forward strand.
GAAGATAAGCATTTTTCGCGCTTTGAACAAAGATGCGAAATGCTCGTGCAATGAGCGCATGTTTTGAACATCCATTCACAAAGAGCGCTCGCTTATTGGTTGTTAACGCGTCATTGTAGGGCTGAGTCCTTTATTCGTACTGGTGAGAAAAAAAAAACCGAAATCATGCTTGATTTTTAAACATCTTGTTTCTTGCTTCTAAATTTCGCGGTACAATGTGTACATATTGCACGGCATTTTTTCGCACCTTGCCCATGAGAAGAAAATTTTGAGAGCGGATGCTTAGCTCAACGTTTTTTCGCAAATAACGAGCTATTATAGAGCATGTGACAATTTTTTACGTTATTTTATGTATCTGTTCGTTTATCTATTTACTTAACAATGACACCAATCGCGTGAAAGCTTGTTGAAGGACACACACACACACACACACACACACACACACACACACACACACACACACACACACACACACACACACACACACACACACACACACACACACACACACACACACACACACACACACACACACACACACACACACACACACACACACACACACACACACACACACACACACACACACACACACACACACACACACACACACACACACACACACACACACACACACACACACACACACACACACACACACACACACACACACACACACACACACACACACACACACACACACACACACACACACACACACACACACACACACACACACACACACACACACACACACACACACACACACACACACACACACACACACACACACACACACACACACACACACACACACACACACACACACACACACACACACACACACACACACACACACACACACACACACACACACACACACACACACACACACACACACACACACACACACACACACACACACACACACACACACACACACACACACACACACACACACACACACACACACACACACACACACACACACACACACACACACACACACACACACACACACACACACACACACACACACACACACACACACACACACACACACACACACACACACACACACACACACACACACACTATTGACAGTATTGACAGCGACGAGGGGTGTGTAGTTGCATCTAAAGACGCTGGAGTTACGTCAGCAGATCAGGTCGGCAGCGCTGGCACTGATGGACGTGAAGGCTCGCAAAGAAGTGCTATGGAATGCGAAGGGTTCCGGCGTCCACAGATTGGCCGCCATAGGCTGGGAAGGTCTGAGCACCAAGCGAGCACATCTACGCGTGATACGATGAAAGCAGGTGCAGAGTCAGACCAGGGAGACGAGGCGACGGGCCAGCCGTGGGTGCAGCTTGTACTATCGTGGCCGAACTGCGTGAAGGCGCTCCGATTCGCGCATTAACGCGTACGAGCTGCTCACAAGTCACAGGAAGGCTAACCGGAGTGCGAAGGTACGTTTTGCTCGGCATAGTGATCATGGATGGTGACGCCCGTCTGCAGCTACCATCACGCGGGGCGTACCTTTCCAGGTAACTAAGGACGATCGCGTAGGTCCTACTGCCTGCCTTCGCCCGCAGGGCGTTGGAAGCACACCGGGGCTAGGATAGGGGATGGCAGTACGAAGTGTGATGCGCTGCCGAGGCTCGTAGCTCTAAAGGGGTAACTAGGGTCCATCGTCCCCTTCCTTTTTTTTGTTGGTGTCATAGTGTTTAGGGGAGGATCACGGGACAGCAGTCGCGCCCTGGTGCTGTTAAGGGTGCTGCGTTTCGAGACGTACACACTAAACAAATTCTCACCCTTAACGGTGCGAATCAGCTGTCCCCAGACGAACACCCTTTTGGGGGCTAAAAAGGGTGCAGAGATCAGCACCCTTCAGGAAGGGTACACAGCCTGAAAGTTCAGAGGGCGCGCATCAGGACAAGACTTTTGCTTCATGGGTGGATCAATGTAGAGCACCCTTCCAACATGCATTCGTAGAGGTGGTATGGAAAAAATAGTACCCTTTAATGAGGGTGCAACCATTACATCCTGTAAAGTATCATTAAGTGCACCCTTCCTTAAGGGTGCTGATCTCTGCACTCTTTTTTAGCACCGAATAATTGGAAAAGGGTGTTCGTCTGGGGACAGCTAATTTACACCCTAAAGGGTGAGAAATTGTTTAGTGTGTCGTGTCGCATCACAGTGGCGGCGGAGGTGTCATGCGCGCGGCTTCGTTGCCCCCGAGCGGGGGCAGAACGGGGGCTGTTTGTGTGTGTGGTGCGTATACTGTTCAGTGACGACGGACACAAAACACTGCAGAACGGCGTGAAGTGGAGTGAGGGCCCACTGGAAAGAGGGCGCGAGACAGGGCCTCGTCGTGCGGTGTCCCGGACTAAGGATACCGAACATGTATAGCGGAGTCTTCTGACTCCAAAATTCTCTTTTTGAACATTAAAAAAGTTTTTTACCACCACCACTGGAGTGAGCTGCTGTTCAACATGTTTTCCCGCCCACTCTTTTTATATACACCGCTAAATTTCTGCAATAAAAAAAACTGGTTGAAGTCAGCGCTGTGGTGTCCGTCTTTTCTTCGTTCCTGTCATAAAGTTGTGCTGTGTTTATTTAGCTGCCAAAAATAGCGTTAGAAGCCGCGACTACGGCAGAGTGGTCTAAGGCATTCGGAAAGAATGCTGCTCTGTATGCGCTGCTGGCTTGAATTCCGCTATGGGCTGTGGTATGGGCGAGAATTTTAGAGTTCAGCTCTAAGGGGCCCGTTCCTGCGTTCCGCGTCGTAGTCGGCGTTGTCAGCGTAAGCGGGTGTCACCTGACAGGTGACAGGTAGAAGCAGGGCGAAATGTCACCTGACAAGGAGAGAGCGGAGGAATGGACAACCAGAAGGTGGCCGCCACGGGAAGGTCCCGGATGATGGCCAGCAGCGTAACACGCACCCTGCCAGATGTGAACAGCTGAGCTCAAATTTCGCATTACCGGCTGTCGTAATCGTCATATCTGGCGATGGAAAGACGCCGAAGCAGTTCCGCAAAACCTCACTAACAGAACTACACAACAAATCGTTTTCACAAGTGTGAGAGGTTTTAAAGTTCTTTCGCGAGCAGGATAGTCGATATTGTGTCATCCTTGTACCTGTGTAACATATTATTTATCTCTTTTCACTCAAAGCGAAACCGAATTCTCAGCTGATCTTTTTTTATATTCGTCTTGTTGCATTAGACATCATATTTCTGTTCACATGTGTGGTTGCTTTTGTAGATACGTTTTGCGTTGTAATATTGAGCTAACTGCACACAAACAACCCGTCGCACTCTATCTTTCCGCTCAAATCCTGCAAAAAATTCAGCACAAGAAGCAAAGTATACCAAAAATATTTCTGCAACTAATAGCGATGACCACAGTTCGGACACAAATGAACGCTGGTTTTCACCATTTCCACGAGGGTGAACATTTTCCACAGAAATGTTCAATCGCTTGGTTTTGGTTTTATGGGGTTTAACGTCCCCAAGCGACTCAGGCTATGAGGGCCGCCGTAGTGGAGTGCTGCAGATGGTTTCGACCGCCTGGTGTTCTTTAACGTGCACTGACATCGCACAGTACACGGGCCTCTAGCATTTCGCCTGCATCGAAATGCGACCGCTGCGGCCGGGTTCGAGCTCTCGTCTATCGGGTCAACAGCCATGCACCATAACCACTGAGCTACCGCAGCGGTTGGCTTGAAAAGAGATGAAGAATCTATGTGTCTGACATTCTATGCTGACAAAAGTCACGTAGTTCGCTGATCGAAGAAGAAAATCGAAGAGATAGCATTTACCGCACTGTGGATGTAAAAGTAAGAAAACATTTGCCTCAGGAGACGCCGGGGGCGGATCGCTATCTATGGCCTCCACTGCTGCAGTGAACTCGAAGCAGCATCATGCTAACTGCGTGCTGCCAGCCCTTTCCCCACGCAAGTGCCGCCGTGGTAAGCGTGCACCTGTCGCACACACAAAGCACAGGTGTAGCTCAAATTTCACAACTGCAAATGACGATCGAGACAGGCGGGTTTCTCAAAAGCGTCTCTTCACGCACTAAACCAAAGAGACTCATAGTTTTCAGGAATTTTTATTTTTTCATTCTTTTTCGCCGCTTTCGTCAGAGAAACGTTTGGTATAAAAACCGACTGCCAGCATTGCTGGAAACCTTGTCGTCAGAGGCCCTGTAGCAACCAATGGTAGTGAAGCAAAGGAATACTGTAAATAAAGAGAGTACCCGAAAGAACCTAATCATTAAAAGCTGTCGTTGCAAATACCAGCTGTTCTCACAGGTGAAACCTAATTTTGATTTTTATTCGGTTAACCCTTAGCAGGATACCGGGACTCTTTGTCCCACTTGTTTCTAGTGCCGGAAAATGGACAACGGTGCACCTACACACCATACCTCAGCAAGCTGAATATAACCCAACTGTTAAACAAAGCATTTAGCGTGTTTTTATCTTTCGCTAAACGGCCTCCTTGACGTTCTGTGTTTTTTTTTTTTCAAGGGCTGGTGTATAGTTTCACGTGGTCCATATTGTCGGGGTAAATGGAATTAGAAAAAAATGTTGAGCTTTTCAGCCTTTTCCATAAGTTAATTGCCTCATTACACTTTTTGAAGCAAGTTTCAGTTTTATTGCAGGTTTTCTTGCACGTCGATAAGACCGAATTATGAATTAATACATTTATAAATGAAGACATTTATATGCGGCTTACTAACCTCTGGATTTTCTGATTATTTCTTCAAGTTTTTCTAGTGTTCACGTCTAATCATGACTGCAGTTGAAAAGATAAGGAAACTGATCTTGAATTACATACTTGCGAACGTGTTTTGAAGTCAATTCATTCTACTTAGTGATGCATAGTAGA
>JARKHS020033801.1:37500-66978 GCA_030143305.2 Amblyomma americanum
TTCTGTGTATTGCACCTTAGGAAGCGGTGACGTGCTCATTTCTCATTTCCTTTTTTGTTTGTTGTTAGCCTCTCCAGTGGTACTGATTTACTTTGTCTCGGGTGAAAGAAAGCACTCCACGCGTCAGCGTAGACGGTAATATATGCGAGTAGCAATTATGTCATGTTTTATGAAAAAAAAAACTAATTACGAGGTCTTCAACCATAACGCCTTATTCACCTTATTCTAATAACAAGTTTATCACATATGCTGTTGTTGCGGTCACGAAAAGGAGAGCAGTACCGATGCGCTTCTTATTGGATTCATGATCCTATTCCACACAGGGTCCGAGTAAGGTCCAGGTGACGATGCAAATTGTCTAAAAATTTCAAAGCACGGAATGTTTTTTCCATTATGCCATTTTTTCTTAGGTTTAACTGTAACAGTCCACTAAGGTTTAAAATCTCAGGGAGGTATGTCATTTTTTTCTTTCTTTGAACAGTAATAATATAAGTGTACACAGTAAAGGTTCTTGAACACTCCGTTTGCATATACAGCATAATAATGGCGCGTTGGAAAACCGAGCTATTCCGCAGTTATTTAATTGCGTTGTCCGTTAAAACTCCAGTTATCTCGTGGTCTATATTGATGAAAAATAAAGTCTACGCGACACAAATAGGCAACACAGAGTTATGACAATCCGTAAATTTGGATCCCCGTGTAGGTAATGGGAATGGCATGAGTTGCAGCTACGGAGCGTATCCGCAACGCAGAGCGATGAATAATTTGTTCTCAGAACATAAAACGACGAGCTTGTGTCATGAAGCTTACCTGGCCACTGACTTCCATTAAGTTTGCTCTGCGAACCTCCCCAGGCAAAGTATTGTGCCGTTCAAAACTGTGCGCGCAAGGCAGCTCACGCCTGCGGACATTTGGAGATGATTCAAAATTCCTTTCCTCCATTCCTTTCCAGCGCAAGCTTAGGAGTCAATTATCTCTGCTCCCTAGTTTTTTCTGCCTGGTAAACAGTGATTAAACTTTCACCACGAAGTCAGACGAAAACTACTATTGGGGGGCAGAAATGCGAATCCGCCTGCCTGAACAGACAAGGCTCTACGTGGGATCCAAGCGTTTCCGGGCTCACCAATAGGGTATTTCTCTGCCATCGGTGAAGGCTCCCTGACTTGATTTAAACGCTGCCGCAGAGCCACAGAGTAATAAATTAGGAGCGCATTATGCACTGTTACGGTACTTAGTTGTATTCATGGACAGACTGTGGCTGCCATCACCTCTACTGGCATAAACTACTCTCATTCGATCCAGCGGTGTGAGCGCCGATGCCCATGCTCTGCGGAACAAAATGGAGGGCTTCTGAAGAAAGCAGGTCGGAGTCGCTGCTGGAGCATAAGCAAATTGAAAACACAACGCGAAGATGGAGCGCCACATGGAGTTTACAGGTATATGCAACGCCAGTGTATGACCCAGCCCCCAGCTTACATGAGCAAAAAAATGGACTTCGCATGCACGATGCAGTGCTGCGAGTTTGAACACACTTATTTTACATGGACAGGTATTAGTACCCCGTTTCCCGAAACGCCGCAGGGCAACGAACCCGACAGCGAAACGCAAAATGCGCCCGTGTGCTGTGCGATGTCAGTGCACGTTAAACATCCCGACGTGGTCGAAATCATTCCGGAGCCCTCCACTACGGCACCTCTTTCTCCCTTTCTTCCTTCACTCCCTGCTTAATCCATTCCCTTACGGCGCGGTTCAGGTGTCCAACGATATATGAGACAGATACTGCGCCATTTCCTTTGCCCAAAAACCAATTCTCAATTTTTCCGGGAGAGTTGTGGAGAGGAGGGGAGCGCGACAGAAGGAACGCGTGGGGAGTCACTCGACTTGGTATGACGTCACATTACATCGTCGTCACGTGACCTGGTATGGCTTTCCACTACACCAGTGTGGAGTGACCTGGTATGACTTCATACTCATATGATGTCATTACTAATTATACTAACTAGTTCTGGACTTCCCTAATTACATTAATCAGCGTGAATTAGGTATGAAAATTAACGTTCATTAATGATGTGACGTCATCATCTTCAGAACGTGACTCGTCGGCTCGTGATGTCACATGGTGTCGTTTTTTGCGGACACTTTTTACGGACATGACTGATTATCTAATGCTTTCGCATTAATAAATCTGTTGAGTGACACTGCTTCCGACGCCATGGACATAGTGGACCTTGCGGACTGACTGACTGAAAAACTTCATTTTCAAAATATATACAGGGAGCTAGTGGAGCGGTCCTTAAGGGTCCCGTTAGGACTGATGCTTGGGCGAGTTGGTATGCCATGTTCAAGAAGAACAGCGCGAAAAGACAAAGACCACAGACAAGGACCGTAGCGCTTGTCTTTGTGTATCATCCTGTGGTCCTTGTCTTTTCGCGCTGTTCTTCTTGAACCTTAAGGGTCCGTTCCTTACAAATGCTAGGTGGGCTGCTCATTACAGCAGCCCATTGGCGGGAGCTGCTGCTCGGGCGCGCCCGACCAGGGCCTTTTGGCTCGCCAGGTCAGAGCAGCCGAGCAGGACCTTGCGGAGGCGCAAGGCCTGCGCTAGGCGCGACATCGTGAATGAACGCGCTGAGCCCGCAAAGAACCACGTATTATTGGTCTTATTATTCCTGACGCTAAATGTGCCACACGGCATAAAACGGGATGTAAGCAAGGAACGTCATAAAACGTTAAAGAAGCATGAAGTCTAGTTATGTATTCGTGCAGCCGAGGTCTTGAGCAGGAGTGCTAAGACGAGATCCAAATGTACGTGCCACTGACATTGAGGCAAAGCGACATAAATATGCAGGCCTCGCAGTGCTTGCTGCAGAAGCAGAAGACAGGCAGAATAAGCGTTACGGCTCTTCTGTACGTTCACCTGCAACCGAGGCGTAACGACATAGAAGCGAAGATTCTGCAATACGAGTCGTCAAAACTGCTGTAAGGAGGCGTCAGAGGCAAGCGAAAGTCTAAAAGTCATGCCATAGAAGGCCTTTACTCTAGGCAATCCAGAAAGAACCTATGTGGTTACAGTTGCACGGTCTATATACTGTCGCTGTAATTCGCCTTACAGGTAGCAACCATCTTGTGACACTTTTTCACATAACCTGGACTTGAGTACTCAAAAACAAAATTTGAAAGTAAAATTTCAACAGTGTTCCCTCGGATCCACGAGCCTCTGAACTGTTAGGGCACGGAACTGAGCACCAGGGTGTAGGAAATTGCAGCTGATGACGTTTAATTTCGTCAACGATAACTTTCGCAGTCCACTTATTGAGGCGAATTCAATGCCTACTTCCTCAACTCCATGCTCGCTTGAGTTTTGCTATCTGCATGGCCTGGGTAGCACACCAGAAGTCAAGCCTTGTTAGCCCCATTGATTTGAAATCGTGCTTTACCTCTACCGCCTCTCTATAATACTTCGCGGGCCTTGACAGCCTCGCAAGTCTTCTCGCAGCTCAACCACGAAACATAGTAATAAAAGTTAATGTTGGCTCATAATCATTCGCGTACACTAGCTGCGCAAAGAACGGAACCTTCCGCCCTTTTGAGTTCAGCTGTAACAAGCAACTTTTGCGATTCATGCTTATTCATGCATATTCATCAATTATTTGATGTCGCGCTTCACGGTCGATAAATAATGCAACAGAATGATCGCGTTTGCATCCAGCTTTATAGTACTATCACAGCAGTAGTTTTCTTTTTATTCCACGCGCAGCGCAACTCGAGCGAGGAAGTTTATTCTTGGGCTTCAGTGGCCGTAGCGGCTTTAAAGGTTTTCTTTATAGCTCGGCTTTTTTGCACACGCATACTCTGCAAAGCTGCACAGACAACACTGTAGGCTCTTTTCAAACATCTCGGCTATTGCAGGCAGCGTAGAAATGCATGGAAACCGGTCATTAATAGTATCCTCGACGAAGTTTCACTCGCTTCTCATGCCAAAACAATATCCTACTACCGAACCCTATAACTAACTACGGTAAATTCACAGTAAATTTCTCTGCCACATTTTGTCGAATTCATTACCATTTATTATAAAACAATCATGAATCTAGCATTCATGCTTTCAAGCGTAGTTTCTTTACTTTTCTTCAATCACTCAAACAATTTTTTTCATTGATAGAGCATACGCTGCACTCGCTTGAATTGGGTTCCTCTATTTATGCACTTATCTACATTTACCCAAGATATGTCTCGTTTATAGTTGCATCATCTTGCATTTCTGCGTTTTTTACTAATTACTTTATGTAATCAGTTTCAGCTTTATCCGCTGTTGCTTGTATATTCATTTTTTGCACGTTTGTAACAGGAGGTCCCTGTGCAGCCGTTGGCTTTGGGACCTCCTCCTGCTTTTATCAAATATGTGTACGCAATGATTGATCGTTTAAAATAAACTGGTTCTGGTTCTGACTATAAGCCGTAACCAGCGAATCCACCCTTTTTCCGCTTTCATCCTTTCACGTTTCTCTGCCGCGATTTGTCTAGAAAAAGTTCTTTCTGCGAGCATGAGACGTGTGCAGAATAAAAGATAAAAACGCAAGCGTCTGGTGATAGCCAGAAGGTATACAGTGAAACATCTGGTATTCCGTCGCCATCTACCGCCAGCCCACATATATGAGCGTTGCATGGAAGAGCCAGTTGGCGTAGCAGATGGCAAAATACTATGCGGCTTAAAATATTCCTGCCTTCTTTTATTTTGAACTACCTAGAAACTGAAAGAAGATTTTAAAATATTAGAATACTAACAGAACCCGCTGTCACTATCTTCTTTTTGCTGCTTTCTCCGTGTGTTTCGCAAAAGCAGTACCGGTATATTTTTTTATGGTTAGCTGTGACGGACACTGAGAACAGGAAACGCAGGCTCTTGCGCCAGTGTGGTTTACAGAACATAGAGCAACTAACGCGGCACGTGGTGATACGCGCCAAGTGACCGAACACCACAGGAACTTGAAAATGGCGAATGTTTAAAAACTGAAACTAATGCGAAGTATGACACTGGAGTCGTTTTTCATATTTGAGGTGGATGTCATCTTCATATCGCGCAAAAGAGTGCAGCTGTTGCAAGTACTGCTTTACTAGAAAATACCGCTACACGTTAACATTACACTTGTTTACTCGGTTTTCGATTGACCGTTCATGACATTCGTCTTCTCCGGCAATTGCAGACTGTATCAGCCACTTAAGTTAGCCGGCACCAAAAACTAAGCTGCCGTTTACTGACAACTATAGCCTCGTAAATGTCCCCAGAAAAAGTATCGACAAGTTGTATTCGTCGTTATGAGTCATGTCCTGCCTGTCTGCTGAAAAAAGTAAGTAGGTGTCACAACCCCATGAGTCGCGTCATCCAGCACACATACGGTGTCACAACAGTAACAACAGTCCGGAACATTACTAAGTCCACTGGCACTGTAAACGCGTCAACGAGTGTGAACGACTCATCGTTGGGAAAAGGTAGCACATAACACGTTTTAACGAGGAACAGAAGTAGAGTTATATATCTCTCAATCTATTAAACAGGCAGATGTTCCCTGTCTGTATTAGTCCGCGTCCACTACATACTGAGCTGACTTGATAAGATCTTAAGGCCCATCAGGGAGGTTTTTATAGGCTCAAATAGTGTTAAATTCAACAAAGTTTCGGCAGGGCAGTTTTGTCCGAAGACATAACAGCAACAACGTTATCCCGGATATGACGAAAGCTGCATGTCTCAAATAAAAGAACACAGCTCGTTTTTCGGTTAGGCGTCGCTCTAATTAAGGTCCGAAACGGCGCCGGAAACCGATCTCGCAGAGTGTTTTATTTTTTCGTTTAAATCTACTCATCCACTTACTAGATGCTTTCAGCCTGTAAGTGATCTAACAAGCCTCGTTTTCTTTTCCGTACAACCTCTGTGGCGAGAGTTCCCATCGCAATAGATACATAAACTGTTCTGAAGACGCAGGGGCCTAAGATTAGGAACTGCTGACTTTACGCTCCCAGGCTTAATATTTCCATCACCACAGGACTGCTTCAACTTGGTCTCGCCTCAAGTCGTGTTGCTATTTTCAACCAGCCTACTGATTTTATCATGCCGTCAATGCGAAGTAGTGCATCAGCATTATTTGGTGCACTGAATAGTTAGTCAACGTTTCTGCGGTCGCTAGTTAGTTCGCCGCCTTGTAATTAGCTGCACTTCTGTGTGGGACTGTTCCTCAAACAAGGCTAAATAAAGCACACGGTGTGCACAATATACTTTATTTGCATTATCGCGTCTTTGTCTTCACTACTGATGGACCACGATGAACAGAGGTGGCTGGGATGAACTTTGAAAAGTAGCTTAAATATACTCGCCATGTGTTTCTTCGTTTGCACTGCGTCCTTTATCCGGCTCCACCTGTGTTTTTGCATCACAACGACGGACCCCTTGGCTGGAATTCGCCATTCATCTCTGCAGTTCTGGGTGTCGTCTCCTGTCTCGACCATGCTGCCCTTGCAAAGGAAGACTTCAGTGAGACGTCTCGGCCTTGCGCACATTTCTTCGCGGATATTTACTCTATCCTGCACGACAAGAGTTCTACGGGAGATTAAGAACAGTGTACCACAAGTCATAATAAGTTACACAGCATATATTACAAGATAATATATGTCAAATCACAGCTGAATTTACATAGTCTTATCGAAAATGCGGTGCTATAGCATGTTCTGAACAGCACTAAAGGAGTGTTGTATCTTAAGTGAAATCCCAACAGTGAGCTTATATCCCGCATTTTAAAATGCACCTTGCACATTACATTAAAGACTGCATGGAATTTAATCGAGAGAAGTCTGTGTTTACTGTGAGAAGTTCACATGAGCATCGTATAGCCTGCGATTACCTTTTGTTGGACTTTAGCCTAAGTTGCATGCACTTAATCTGTCTTGAATCGCACGCGGGTTAACAGTTATTTTCAATCAATTTTCGAGAACGAGCAACTGCAAATTCTGGTACAAATATTTCTTTATCCTCATCATTAGTGTGCCTTTATTACGTTCTCTTTATGAGCTGCATGATGGGCTTCATAGGAAAAGACTTACGCCTCAATTTAAAGACCGCGTACGATATTAAGTGGCAAAGTACCTGAGCCTATAGTTTCTAGTATTAGCCAGTTTAGTGTTGCCGCTGCTCTAATAAAGGTATGCCTAAAAAAGGTACAAAGCCGTTGACAGCCCCTACGCGCTTTTCAAGAGAAACTGATTTCTTCGAACACAGCATCGTAATGTACGCACCTAAGTACAGAGACGGGAGGAGTCCGTGCCTTCTTGCCGCCTTCGTAGAGCGATGCCGGCGCTTTCGTAGTAGAGGAGCGTTTGACGGCGCAGCTGGACACTCGGCCATAAACGCTCTGCGATAAAACGCCGCATGGATCGGGCCGTTAATTAGGAAAGACAACGTCAACTCCACCGGTCACGATACCCGGTCACGACACATTGGTCCTGTACCCACGCGGGAAGGTTGTCCGGGAGGGCAGTTGACGAGTGCCTCCTGCCAGCGAGTTCTTCATTTCAAGTCGCCTTCTCAGGAGGTGCTAAACGCACGAACGCTGGAAAGAAACGAATTTTCGATAGCAAGTACTCTCACACGTCGTGAGTGAGTGGTTAGGCACGTTTAATAATCAATTAAATCAGCTATTAATCAGTTTATATTAATGATTTATGGAGGTTTAACGCCCCAGAGCGACCTACACTATACGGGACACCGCAGTGAGGGGGCTCCGGGATTTTCGACCATTTGAGGTTCTTTAACATGCACTGACATCGCACAGTACACAGGCCTCCAGCATTTCGCCTCCATCTAAATGCGACCGCCGCGGCCGGGATCGAACCCACGTCTTTCTGGTCAACAGCCGAGTACCATAACCACCGAGTCACCGGAGTCGCAGTAGTAGCAAGAAGGTGTGGCAGGGCAGGGTGATTGGGTTGCAGGGAAGGCCTCCAACAAAACCACGCGGCCTCCGCTTGGGATGGCAGCGCTCGGCAGGAGACTTGAAAGGGCCAGTATAACCAAAGATATGCATGGTTTCTAGCTTAGAACTGGTTGTCGTAATGGCAACGTCGTATCTATGTCGACCGTCGACACGTCGCCGAAGCTGACCTTGGTGGCGGCAGGGATGAGGAACGTGGGGGCCGCTAAGGTGACCGTATCCAGTGGAGGTGGATCGTCAGAATGGAGTTGGCGCTCGAGGTTGACATTGCCGGGTGGCGGTTGGTATATTGATGTTGAGCAGTGCCGCATTGGCTCAGGCCGTCCCAGCCGGCAGGCTGGGCCGGTAAATGGGCTAGTGCGCAGTACTTGGGCTGGGTCTGGCCCTTAAGTTTCGAGCACAGGCCGGGATCGGACCCGTACATGAAGGGCTTGTGTCCGGCTTTTGGTTCATTATTGCAGTGTGAAGTACACTAGGGGCGTTTTAGAAGCTATTCGGATGAAACGCGGCCACGGTGTTGGCTGAGAGAAAAATTACTCAACCTTTATTTTATTTTTTTTAGTCGGTTATATTTGCGAGCGAGAAAAGTTACAAACAATCGTGTTGATTTTTGTTACCTGCTGATCGGACCAGCTCAGGAATGAAAGAATCCCGGTGCTAAAATCTCGACAGACGGTTCTTTGTTGACTGTCAACGATCGAAAGCTTAACCAACCCTAATCAGCGTCTCTCGCAGTGTAATGCCCAAGTAAGTTTGGGCGTGCACGCTCAGCCACGCTGAATAAAACAAGTGAAGTTAAATGGCCCTTCTCAGTGATCGAAGGGCCGCAGCGAAAGACTGCTCTCTCAGGTTCTAATTGCAAAATCAAGTAGCCCATCTTGCGTTCGCAAGGTTATCGGAAAATTACATTACGCGGTAGGGTATTAAGCAATGAGAGCTAATTTAGTTCTAGGCAGTCTTGTCATGAAACCATAGACAGTAATGGTTCGTCGAATGCTGTCTTATACATAAGATCGACGTCCATTTCGCGAAAGTGCTTGCGTTTGTGTCACGAAAAACAGCGTCTCTGCCCGCCTGCCACGCCTTTAGTAATTTAGGCTCGATTATTTTCCCATTAGGTCTGTATTTATTCTTACTCCCAAAGATTTTCCCTCAGCTAACCTAAATAACTGAAGTTGGTCTAGGTAAGGCGTGGCTGACCTGTGGTGCAGATTTGGTGCCTACTCACATATACTGAAGAAGGATGGATAGCTGGGCGAGTCGGTAATAATTCATTCTGGTTGGCACAGCAGAAACAAGTCAGCCCTCCACATAAAATAAAATCTGGGAAAGGTTTGTCATGCAAACATATTATTCTTATAGAAAATGTTCTGCCACCTTTATTTGCGTAAGATATTAAGAAATGCTGCCTAATTCGCGAAATTTGAAGCCATCGAATTTTGCTCGACTAATGTTCCAACAGTGTTAATGTAGTTATTACCATGAATATGAAGACAAAAGCTCAAAATAGAACAACAAACGTCACGTACAAAGGCGAGAAAACAAAATGATTGCTCACCGCTATGCGAGAAATCTGCGGTCAAAAGCGGGTGGAAAGAGCAGCAAGCACATCGGGCAGTGGCCTCTGTGACTGCCTGCGTCTTGGGCTCGGCTCAGGTTCAGTACTATTCGCGCCAGCAGTAACGAAAAGTCCGGCCGCACGGAGCGCTGAATCTGTTCTTCCGAGTCTTCCGCGCCGTCTCTGCCCGGGAACCAACGAACATGTGAGCCCCGGGAATCGGACGGCCGGAGAACTGCGCCTCATTGGTCAAGCATCAGGCGATACACTCTCCGACGTGGAAACGCACGCGCAGACGTGCCTACGGGCTTCGATGCGAGATTCCTCGTTGTTTTCGGCATCCAGGGTTCTATGAATGTAGAGAATCACCAACTCCGCATATATGGGAATTAACTCATTACGCTATCACGTCATACCCTCAAGGCGGAGCTTTAGTGTTCCCTCCAATTTTTTTTTAGCTTACTAGGATTTTGCGTGATGAACTACGGCGCTACGTGATGCGTTCGTGATTTTATCGGTCTTCAGTTTTTTTCGAACTTGCGAAATTGGCTTAGTCTCCAGCATATGTGCTTATTTTTCATTTCCCGAGCACGTTTTTCAAGCCTTTAGTGCACACCGTGCGAAAGGCGGCGCCCGCGACAGACTTTTGGCACTTTGCCGAGGCTGCTTTGCTGGTCTCCACTTTGCACCGTCAGCGCTTCATAAAATAACGCAAGAACGACTACGTTTACTTACCGCGCACAGGCGCACTTAGTTTGGCTCGTCACAAGCACTCTCTTTATGCGACGTACGTGGAAAATTGATACTTGATAAACGAGAGACTTTCTTCCATCGAGGGCGCTTTGCGTAAATACTTAAGCATCCAACGATGCAGCAATTCGTGCAAGACATCGGGAAACCCTTACAATTATTTACAGAGCAGTTGTTCAGAAAGCCATCACTAAACATTTTACAGTCTTTTCTCCATCATTCCGATACCCGTACTCTACTTTAGCGCCATTTTGAATTTTGCGCCTCAAGCGACACTGCTGCTCCCACGCGACAGCCTTCCTCACTAAATACTCAGGGGGTAAGTCTGATGCATCCAGGTGACACTGCAAGACTGTAAATGTGGAAACAAGCCTATAGTCGCTGACTTGGCTTCAAAATTGTTTGGCTGGAGGAGTGCTTTTTGTTTCTGCATTACCAAGAGAAGGAGCAATTGAATAGAGGAGGAAAACATTAACATGTGGTTAATGAAGATTACACAGCTGAGCCTGCTCCGCTTTTCTCATTGAACCATGGAGCCCGGTCTATGAACCGTCGTTCTGTTAAAATGCTCTAAAACGTTTCCTAGTGCAACTGCAAATTTCGGTTGTCTATAACCGATGTTGGGCGCTCTCTTGTGTGCCTACTGATGGTTTAATATCTACTATAAGTTCTGCTTAACATGCTTTCAGTTCTATTCTTTCTGAGTGTTCCAGCTGTACCGATAGTTCGTCTCCTTTTGATGCTGTGCGGAGATGCTCCACTGTTAAAGGCAGCCACAGATTGTCCACCGGCCCGACCTACGTTACGACGCGGTACGTTTTTACGTTACCACGCAGGCTTTTTATTTTTTATTTTCCTATGACGCAGGGCTCGCACACAACTTTCGCGACGCAGGTGCAGATAAGTGGATTAGGCAAGAGAGCGGAATGTTTCAGTGCTTGTGCTCCTACAACAAGGTGGGCCGTTTGATGGCAGTGGAAGCCATCTAGCATACGGTATTCACTGGAGGACCTTACAATTCGCCTCAGAAGGTCCGGGGAGCTTATTGCGGCCGAAAGACTGGGAGCCGCTGCTCCTGGCTAAGAATTGAACCAAGCACCAGGATCGATGCCTGGTTGGCAAGTGGTTTTTCTTTTACGCTGCCTGCCCACAGTTTAGGTTCATTGCTTTCTGAAACATGCGAAAGATGCGAACTCGTAGCTACTGCTCACGAGGAAGGTCCTGGACCGACACGCTTCAGTACTTGCAGGCGGCGGACACTATGGTAATCGGTACAGCACGTGTCCCAGCAACGTGTTCACAAACACTAGAGGTGGCAAATTAGGCAGCGTTAATCAGGGAATGTACACGATACCATGCTCCATAAAACTCCAGGACAGATTAAATTCCTTCAAGCCTGCAAGCAGCAGTAGACTTCAGTCTATGCTTCAGTTTGACGCAAAATGTAATTGTTATTCAATTCAATTCGTTTATTTTCCAGAGTGGTACAAACACAAACTCTGAATGGTCCCCTGGACTAAAAGTTTCTCTAAGCAACTTGACGACGGCCCAGGGGCCACCTTACAAGACAGCAGTCGACGCATTCCCTGTCATATACTCGTATATCTTCTATTACTTTATATGACAACTAAGTAAATTATTATTTTAATAACTTTAATTAATTCTGAACTGTTTGGCTTGAAGCGCTCCGATCAGCGATGCATCTACCGGTGATCGATATGTGAGTGAAAATTTCGCGAAGAAGCACGATATGAATGAAAAGTTGAGGTCGATGTTGTCGTAAGCTACACGTACGGCCAGGCTTGAGATTACTGTGTCGGCGTTTGCTCCACTGTATAGAGATATAAATATTAATTATATACGAGAGTATATGACACAGTACAAGTACCCACAAGAGTCGTCAACTTCCACTATAAAACATATTGGTACCAGCAAACAAACCGGATCACCATAAGAAGGAGTACACGTAACACCACGGGACCCAGAGCTGTCCTGTGCACTCCTTTTGGTGATCCCGTCTCTTTGTTGGTAACAAAATGTTTGATTCACACCAATTGACCGCATCGTCACCATGTTAAATGCCACTATCACTTGAAGTCCACTTTAGAGCACTGTAGGGATTTTAGAAAAAGGCAGGAAACCTTTCTTCGGTTCTCCCGCTTGCCACTTTGGTAAACAACGTCTTGATAAGAACCATGTGACACCTCTGCACTGTTCAAAGAAGCAAGCCCGACCCGCTTTGGCGCCTCTCGATCTGGTCAGCGCATGAGATAATGGTGTAAATACTGGCAAGCACCACATGAGGCACACAGTGTTGATGATGTCAGATATCTCTTATTCGTTCATGCTGAAGTACGTACGAGCAGAACCCTTGCGAGTGCGAGGTAGCAGAATGGCTTCAGGCCTTTTTAGCCCCTTGGTCACACGGGTTTGGGTGGACAGCCACTACAGTGATCTGAAATTGCTTGTCACCGCTTCTGTAAAGAATAAATTGGCATCTCGAAACGAAATTTATTCATGGTTCGGCAGAGAGCTCTTCAAGGGCGACGCTGTCAGCCACCGCGCTACCCAGCATGCCCATATGCGACGGTATTCACTGAAATCGCACAGAAAATCGCCCGTTGCGCAGGTTTTCATGCATTAATTCCATGCACTGAATGTGCCGCACGTTGAAATAAATGTGATTGAGCTGATGAAGTGTGGAGAAATAAGGTGTAGCGCTTCAGAGGGCAAGCCACGCTTGAACTTCGAAACTGCCATCCTTACCGTACGTGGAGCCGGGAAAGGCCTAAGTCATCGTAAGGCCGTATCAATGGCAGCGATTTCACTCGTCGTCGAGGACACAACAGGAGCATGATGGGCGCAGACCAGGTAGTATTCAAAGATGGCGCATAAAACACCGCTGCCCTAGTTCCGACAGCCCTGTGCACAAAACTACCAGCAAAAATTTTCTGATGCTGCTGAAATTCTCTTTCAAAATGCTCGAGTTCGAATGGACGTGTCTTCGCCAAAGGTGAAGCTACTTCGCTCAGCACGAACGCGAGGAGGAGAAAACGTCATTGACATGAATGTATAAAATCTAGAAACTCGCGGGCATTTTATTTCCAAAGGTTCGAAAGATGGCACCTCATTATAGTTTGTCAGAAAGTTGTAGCCAGTGTCGTGTAAAATTCTGTGTTTTCGAGGGGAGCCCCAGCAGAGTAGGCGAACTGGAATCCGAGCACTGATAGCAACTGCTGCTGATTAAAAAAATAAATGCCGAGCACTTCCTAAGTTATACGCGAAAGTGTGTATGTCGTTCCGCGCACTATACTTTGATGACATCAGTCTCCAGAACGCATCGCATGTGAGAAGCCTGTCACTGTCCGATCCGAAAGGTGAAAAGTGACGGAGGCTACTTAAGGCTACTTACGTGCTCTGAAAGCGAAAGGATTTGTGTGCCATCGTGGGCTACTAGTTAACTATATATGTTTACTAGTACTAGCTGTTAACTAGTACTAATGTCTCGAAACCCTTTCTGATAAAGGCCTCAGAGTGAAGGGTCACGACATATGCGAACATATAAAGCGCCGCGCCACTTTAATCAAGCCACTACGCAACTTCCGGCTTTCACTACCAGTTTAGCTGACGTCACTTCCGTTTTCCGCGACCATGGCGACGTCGCCCTGAATTTTTGTGACCACTTTTGGGATCAACGACGACAACGCGGGGTTTCATTATAGATGAGCCATATAAGGCTTTCGACTGAATAAAACGGGATGCGCTGTTTCTAAAGTCACCTATTCTTTCTGGCGTACAAATATCCTAACGCCATTTAAGGTAGAGCGCGAAGTAGAAACCTTGATTGCAAGACTGATGCCTCCGTTGCTTTCTTAAAAAATATGAAGTGCATGAATAGCATTGGCTAAAAGATGCTAATTAAAATTTTTAACTATTAACGGAGGCCATGCAGACGCCGTGTTATTTGTTGTCCCAACAGATGGTCCAAGCCAACCTCTCCAAAGATAACATAATTTATTTTCCGGCTGCGGCAACAGCCGTGACACCACACAAGCGTACTAGATGAAAGATACAATATTGTAAACAATACTCTGGAGTACTATTACCCCAAGAATTTGTCCCTAATGCTCGAGCGGCCTTTGAACAGTATTGCTTCCTCTACAGTAAATTGTCATGTCATCTGTCGCGGTTTTCTCGCAGAAGATATGGGCCGTGTACAGAAATATTACCGTATTTATTGGCGTAATGAACGCGGTCGCATTATATGAACGCGCCCCACTACTTTAACCGGCAGAAAGAACATTTTTTTTTCCTCGCGTATAAACGCACCGCTGCCTTTTAGCGCGCAATCTCCTGACGACAGCATTGAATGCTGTTCAGTATCAGTGATATTGAATAAATGAATGAATGAATGAATGAATGAATTAATTAATTAATTGAAAACTGAAAATTGGTTTTTAGCGAAAGGAAATGGCGCAGTATCTGTCTCACATGTCGGCGGACACCTGAACCGCGCCGTAAGGGAAGGAATAAAGGAGGGAGTGAGAGAAGAAAGGAAGAAAGAGGTGCCGTATTGGAGGACTCCGGAATAATTTCGACCACCTGGGGATCTTTAACGTGCGCTGACATCGCACAGCACACGGGCGCCTTAGCGTTTTGCCTCCACCGAAACGCAGCCGCCGCGGTCGGAATCAATGAATGACTGGAGCCGATTTCGGAGCGCCGAGAGGATTATGAAATACTGTAAAGCGCTGTTCATCAAATATCAAAACTACTTTACTTCTATACCTCACCCTACGGGTCGAAGAGCCAATCAGATTTTTCCGCGCGGATTTCGAGAACCAATAGAAACTAAACTTTGTCATTAAGCGTTGTCAGTTTGCTCTGCCGTATTAACGGCTGTAGCAATTTGTTGCTGGTGCGCTTCGCTCTTTTTACTGGAGTTGCGCCACAGTGACATCTAGTTGTGCTATGTCTTGGTAGCATTATGAGCCGCTACACGACTTATACGCGCGGGTTTAAGATAAAAGCAGCTGAGTGTGCTCTCGGAGCAAGCAAACCAGTGGTGAAGAATGCGATGTGTTTTTTTGGAAGGTGGGGAGTACCGGATGCAGTATTTATTTCACCAGCCTATAGATTTCTTGCCGCTTTTACGCATTCAAAATTTTTTCTTAATATTTTACCACGTGTAATCAACGCACCTCCCACATGTCCTGAGATTTTTTTTTTGTGTGTGGAGTGCGTTCATTCTGCCAGTAAGTACGGTAAACATGTTCCTCAGACGAAGAGCTTTATTTTGTGATGGGAGGAGACAATGGCGAGTAAGTGAAGCGACATTTGCAAAAAAAAAAGTGGGTAAAGTGTGCATAAGTAATCCATGCACAATCCTGAATTAACATCCTGGCAAAAAATTATTGCCGAAAGTCGGTCACAAGACCATCAAAAGATAGGCCATCCGATTTATCAACACAGTTACTCAAAATCTGTCTCACACAGACCCAGTACTTTGAAGTGCTGTGCCCGAGTCCGCAGTCTGCGTATGGCAGCCGCTTTCACTTTAAGTGACTCCAGGTGCGCGCGGCGATGACCAGCGCATTACTGAAAAGCAGTAGACACGAAAGCCAAACAACAGCGAATAATTTAGGCCATACCGTTACAAACTGCATCTGCACCCATATTCCCAAGTTACTGATATTATGCACACTTTAGGAGTTGCTTTACTTTCTGGACACCGCCCTAAAGGGAACAATTACTGATCCATAATATGGCGTAAAACTGCAGGTTTTAATGGAACGGCATCAGATTGGAAGGAGAGGGAAACACAGAGGGCAGGGAAGGGACCTGAATTTACTAGTGTCTTGCCCGACACCAAATGGGCGCTCATACGATAATATTTTTTTTGAAATTGAGTTCGCTCGACAAGAAAGACATCGTTTACACAGCAAAACTACCGCTGGGCCATATGAAGCATGCCATCGAGAAGGGCTTCACTCTTGGTAAGCTCCGACTGTTCAGTGTACACCAGCATACGTTCAATTTTGCGGTCCGTTGATATCAAAATGCGGCTACCGCTGTCGCGAACAGAACCTGCGATTTCGTACTCAGCAGCCCTGCATCATCGGCACAATCACATCGGCTGTCTGCTCTGTGCCGACCGCGATTGGCTGATGCCGCTAGAAAGCCGCCTTTATACTTTATATACAATGAACAGTTATGTCGAGATTGTTTTATAAGGTATATATCATGTCTCTTAAACTGAATCTGGGGCGGCTTTACAGTGAAGCCTGTAGCGGACACTGCCTAAGAGTAATCACGATAACCACGCTCGCTTGAAACTCGGCCCGCGGTTTCGCAATTTCGGGACATCTGCTAACCATTCAACACTACCGTTAACGCGTCTGTGTCCAGATTTACTCTGCCCCGCTTAGCACGTAGTTAACATAGAAGCCTTCAACAATTTTCACTACTTTGAAAGCATCATGAAACTTCTCTGTTGTTACGGTTCAAATAGAGTAACAGTAGAACCACCACATGCAGTGGAGCCGTTGTTGACCGTACTTGTAATTCAAAATTCTGTCGACCGATGTACTGAACTGCAATTTCGTTAATGCGCCCGTGAAAACACGGAAAACTTAGGAAAGTAGAAATGGTTGAACGATGGGTGCTGTACACTAATCGTGGGCTATTAATAAAAAAAACACACAACATGATGTTTCCACAGGAGCAAGGATTACATGCACATTTTTGGGCCACGTAAGCTTTGCCGATAGTCTTTCGAGTAGCTCGATGTCATTTACACACTTATTATTAGCACTTCAGTTCTTTGTTCCGCAGCTCACGCCAGAACTGGAGCATCATCTGAGGCGTCATGTAGTGAGACGTAACCATGTTTTTCATGTCACACACAGATGGCACGTCGACTGAGCTGAACTTTGGCAAGTCGACTCGAGGAATTCCAGCGGCTTTGGCGCACAGACCGGTAATGTAAACGTCTTCCAGCGGAAGTGGCCGTACGCGTCCGGTCTGCGTATAGAGAGAAGCGATGACGTCACCACCAACAATGTAAGCAGACCCACTCACAAAGTCAGGATAGTGCTCAGGCTTGTACTCTTCGTACGTCACGCTCCACTTGGTGTCGGACTCACGAATAGGGGAATTGTTGGCATGGATTGACCCATAGATGGAGTTTTTCGGTAAGTCCTTTGCTTCTTTCATCAGCTCGGCCACGTTGACGAAGGTGTCGTCGTCTGTTTTGAACAGGAACGACGCTTGCGGGCAGTGAGTGACGGCCAAGTGCAGCGCTACCACGGACTTGTCCGTGAGGTTCCTGTACCCTTCCCAGGTGTCTGCTTGCACAATGTCGAAATACTCGCCTGATTCCTCGAAAACTCTTCGTTGTTCGTCAGTATTCTTAGCTCTCCCAAGCAGGAACACCAGGCTGTTGTTTCTTCTTGACATCAGGTCGCGACCCCAAGTTTCGCGTATCGCTTGGCGTTGTTCTTTTTGATCAACCGCTGAGACTACCACGACAAAAAATCTGACGCTTCCATTTATCGAATTTTTGCTGCAGATGGCTGGCGGAAGTATTATGTAATCCTTAGGCAGATGGTACAGACGCGGCAGGAGCTTAGTCGCCAGAACACGGCGCAGTGGAGGCTTGGACGATTGTTCGTGCTTCTGTTGCCGTTTATAAAGAAGGATGGCGCCAACGATGAGACATATCAAGAGCACCACAATCCTGGCTTGGGCGGCACTTGAAGGCATATCTTCATGATTACAGAGCGGCGCCTGCATAAGTGGTCACGACAAGACGCTTTTTGATGCTGTAAAGACAAAAAAAAAGCAACACGAAAAAGTGAAATAGCTACATCGACTACAAAATCCAGATAACCACACTTTATAGCCAACTGCGCAAAATTAAAGAACCAAGATGCAGATTCCAGTGAACAAAGACCTTCCAGCCAATGGTGCCGGCCTACTGTTACGACATCACGGTCATCTTCGACTGCACTGCACCTGCTAGCGGCCCCGGCAGTTGCAATGAAAATAAGTCGATGCTTGGAGGGCCCTCGTTCAGGGGAATTGCCCCTTAGTTGTTGAATTGTATCCCACATCATAACTGACACACTTTATTAAAAAAAAAGCCCATTACTATAAAGGAGACAATTTCGCTTCCGAATGGGGGGTGGGATGTGGGGTTTATGCTGCAATACAGGTTCGAAGAACTACCCCAGTAGATGAGAAGAGGGACGATGCAGAAGGCTGGAAGTACAGTCGAATCCTTTATATCGAAATAATGAATATAACGAAGGAATCTTAGAAACTGATTTTAGTTGCATTTAATTCAAAGGCTCTTAAAAGGAAGCGTTCGCCGTTGTACAAAATAACGAACGTGCGCGTAAGCGTTCTCGGCTCACGTCGACTTTGGATTCAACGCACCTATTTCTTCCGCTACAAAAAAAGCAACGTGCATCTTGGGCGCTGCTAGTCTCACTTTTGACCACTATATTGAGAACTTGGCCGCTCAGAAAGCGCGAATTTCTTCCTCACACGCGAACGAGCTTTGAAACCATTCGCACAGCAGCGCGCCTGAAGAGCACAAGAGGTCCGTATACCTACCTCTCCCATACGGAGCTGCTCGCGGGGCGACGCGGCAGACTGCGTCGTCACGTACGCGCTGCGCCCGCAGTTGGCAGCGCTCATTCGGCGCATTCAGCCGCCGCCGCCGCGCACGCCGTCTGGGAGATATGTTTGACAGGTCAGCTGGGGAGAGAAAGCGAGGAGGCAATAAAATCCCCGCGGTGACGCGAATGCTTTTCGTTACCCAACGACGCAGCTGCCCCTCGCGCCGGTACGACATTTCCCCCGAAGAAAAACGAGTTGCTACCGACGCCGGTGCGTACGGGAGACGACGTGTGGCTTTGAGCGACGACGTTTGTAAGCGTTCCGGCCCGAGGACAAATTAACGCCGTGTCGTCGGGATCAGCGTAGCGAAGATAGCTTTGCGCGATTGGTTTTCTGCTGTGCAAGAAACTATGCAGTTGACTGCCGCGCGCTCTCTCCGTGATTCCCGAGGGCTGAAGATGGAGGAGTATATCAAATGTTTACCAAATTGTCATGACCTAGTATAACCCAAACAGACGAAGAAAAGACTCTTTTCGAAACGTTGGCAAGCTCCCTGAAGCTTCGTCCTCCCTTGTTCACTTGGTGTTTTCAAGAAATATGCCTACCTGCCCTCTCAGTACCATGGACTCGTACACCGCATTTCGTTACCTCACAGAATACGAGGAATATTGCACTAAGCCACGAAAAAGATGGTATCTTATGGTGTTTCGTCCGTAATTAAGCATAAAAGGTGATACCCATATTTCCTGGAAGTGTTAACACTACAATATTTATTTGCTTTGTGAATTTAAGGAAAAAAATTCGACATAATTTGATCAGGATGATCAACACTCTGCGATACATGTATCGCAGCGCTTGTGCGGTCTTCCACATTTATAAAGATAAAAACCTGCTCAAATAACAAAAATAGTCGCCCTGCTGTCCGAACTACTTTAGGTTATTTTCACGCGGCATACTTTTCATCTGGGAACGTTACTCATAAAATAAAGTAAAGAAATAAAAGCGAAACTTCCCAGACGTAAGTATCTACAGTGAATTCTCAGTTGCGAGAAACACGCCTTACGTTTAACTGTGTTCGGGTCTCATTTATTTAAAGAATAAGACTTTACTTAAAACTCAAACCTGAGTGAAAAAAAAGAGCAAGTGCGCGATCAGTACAAAAACAAGTAAAAAAATCCAGAACTGCAAAATAGCAAAGAAGCGTTTTTGACAGCTGCGCCTTTCTTGACACCATCACAGGCACGAAGTCTGCTCGTGACGAAAAGCGCAAGGCACCGGAGAAACAACAACGACAACAGCTGCTCCGTCAGAGGCCGCAGCTTCATCCACGAGAGCCAGCGCGTGCAAGCAGCTGCACTAGGCCGAGAAGCCGTTGGCAGACGTTGTGAAGTGCGGATTAGGTTTGTAGGGTAGAGACAACAAGAAGCGAAGAAAACGAACAGAAGGAACATTCGTCGCCTCCCAACAAAACGAGTCACGAAACTTCCTTGTCTGCAAAGACAACTAACGATTGAGGCAGAAACGCAGTTGGAAACGCCTAGGGAAATTGAATCTTGTGCCTAGTTTTTGGTTGCTGTCTAGCGACAACGCCGTTAGATAAAAAAAGAAAAATGACAGCTCTGCTGTCGAAACTTTATTCCCGTACATTTTCGCCTTAAGTAAACGTCATAGTCAGCCGACGGAAGTTCGGACAGGTGGGCGTGCAGAAGTAGGAAAAAATAGAAACAAGAGGCTAGAGGATCCCCATTGTCTCCAGCACAATGAGAGCTTTAAAAGCTCCAGAGTTCTCACTCGCGGCGGCAGCTTTGCATAAGGAAGTGTTCTTACCGACATTTCTAACGGCGGCGTGGTGCAGGACTCTGAACTGCTGGTGCCGACTTAACAATTCTGCAACAATACTCACGAAACAACAGTTATGGACACTCTGCTTTAGTGAATACCAGCACGATCATGAGATATCTCCGTGGCGGCGGGGTCAACTTCGAAATGGTGCTTTTGTACCTTTTATTATTCTTCTATGCAGAAATATATACATATATATAAACATAAATTAAAGAAAGAGGCAGTCCAGGCCAGCAGAGCTTTGCCGGGCATAGGGCAAATACAAGGTAAACGAAAAATCTGAACGTTAAAAAAAAAAGACGGGTTCGAACCCGACCGCGGAGACTGTGTTTCGATGGAGGCGAAACGCAAAGGCACACGTGTGCTGTGCGATGTCAGTGCACGTTAAAGGTCCCCAGGTAGTCGAAATTATTCCGGAGCCCTCCACTACGGCACCTCTTTCTTCCTTTCTTCTCTCAGTCCTCCTTTATCCCTCCCATTACGGGGCGGTTCAGGTGTCAGCCGATATGTGAGACAGATGCTGCGCCATTTCCTTTCTCAAACAGCCAATTCAATTCAATTAAAAAAAAGACATTTCAAAAGAAAAAACACGAATGTGAAAAAAAAATAACAAAACGAGATACGAACCTAAAGTTCAAGTCGCCAAGTTGTTATTCCACGATGAAAATTAAAAAAAACTACAACAAGAAAACAACAACAAAAAACATAAACACAACGCTGAAGACAGGGAACCTCAGGCAAGGCGATTAGGGGAAAACGTGTCAGGGAGGTAGCAGCTGAAGACTACTAAAAGCGCTTACCATTTAAATGGCACGTCTGCCTTTTGTCAGTCGGGTCGGAGGTTCGGGGATCAGTAAAAAATTTCTTGCAAATCGTCGGTAATACGCGCACAGTCTGAGGAATCTCTGCACAGCTTTCTTACCGGCCGTCGGCGGAAATAGCTGCAATAGCAGCTATTTTTTGCAGGTCTGGACGTTCTCCATTATTGGTCAGATTTGGCCTCTTCATAGGCGAAGTGGTACTTCTCTGCTTTCAGGGAGGTTATACCGGCCAACTTGATTGCTTCCAACACTGTTCAAAGCATTTTTCAGGTGGTCTTACATGACTGCAGTGCGAAGGACAAGACATAGAAGAAAGGAACACGCAGGGACACAACACAGCGGCTGCACACGGTGGGTTTTGGCTGATAGTTCGGGCGTGTTTGTCGGTGACAATGCGTAGTTTGCCAATCGCCATTTGTCAGGAGTTTTGATGACGACGAGAAGCACTCGCTGCAAGTCTGAAGAAAACTGCATATCTGGTCTTCTCTGTTTCTTGTCAGGGATGGGTTGACGTCGATGGTGGGTGAGAGTTTTCTTGCGTAGGCCAATCTTCAGAGGAACGGTCGGAGAGGACGACGGCGCCTAGAACGTCTGCTGGATCGGCTAAGAAATGATCAGTCGTGCCTCTGTTGAGATGTCAGTATTCTTCGCTGAAACGTGTCACCAGCGCCTCAGCTCGTCCATTTCGGAAACGGGCGATGCCTCGACCGGTGGGGAATCCTCGATCTGAGATCAACTGCGTGTTACCCTCAATGATGCCTTCTATGTTCTCGGTAACCTTGGCACTCACCGGGACTATGACGCTCAACGCTCACTTCCTCATCGAGCACATTAAAGGCGACGGGATGTTCCGGCGTAGTGTTCGAAGGTACGGCTTCCTCCCTCATAACGTGGTGGACTTGGACTGATAGTTGATCACGGCTTGATGTTAAGTAAATAAGTTCATGCCTACCTATGAGCCCGTTTCGGGAACCTTTCAGCAGTAATATGAAGGTCGCAGGGTAGGTGCGCCCACTGATCGTCACTATAGTGGTGCATTCCTGGTGGTGAAACTAGGTGGTCTTCAGCGGTGCGGGTTTGGGGGCCGTTCTTCACTTTCCCGAGCTGAGCTGCAGGCGGTCCGCTGATGACAGGACAGTCCGCTCGTGTGTCTACTAACGCAGTTACCGTGCGACCGTCCACAGCCACTTCAAGGCCAGTGGTCATTGTCTTCACATTGCAAGTTTTTCTTGGAGTCCGGTCTCGGCTTCTTTGGGTGCTGTGGTGGTGGCTGGGGTACGCCGCAGTGATTTCGCTTTGCGGCGGCATCATTCTGAAGTCGGACCGTGTCGTGATCGAGCTTGCCATTGAATGCGGCGTCGATATAGTTTTACTAAAACTATTCCTAAAGCAGTGTCAATTACCAAGGTGGGAGACTGACACACTGCCGATCTCGGCCATGTGTGCAGCGCCTGAGCATTGTCGGGCATTTTTATGTCCTCGCAATCTACAAGAGCTTGACTGCCTTTGAATGCGTTTAAAACTAGCGCCTTTGGGCACTGGAGGCAGGTCAGCTGGCTGATTGAGAGGTGGAAAACGATAGGCACCTTAGCGTAGCTACTGAATAATGATATGTTTTCTTGAAATATTTGTTTCTTCCTAGGTAGAAGTGAACATTAAAGAAATGTTATAATGCTGTTATGCAAGTTTTACCACTAACGTTATAAGTTACACTGAAACGTTGTTCGAGAGTTAAAAATGAACAAACATCATTATATATTGCATCATGTACATTTAGTTAACATTGAAGGTGAGCGCAGCGCTAATGCTGTTCTAGACGATACTATAATGTTTAAGAATAATAAATAATCTTGCATGTTACATTCTGATCATTAGTTCAACGCCCATACTAAATATGTCTTTAATACTGTGTTCTAAAGATTATTATAATGTTTAAATAACAACTAATAAACAACATTAGGTGTGTATTCCAAGCAATGTGGCCCAAAACTTTTCCCACTGTTCTCACAGTGAAGATTTTTGTCAACTGGCAGTACTTTGAAACAAATCTATTAGATTGTGCGTGCTATAGTTTGCTAGCACAACCCCATTATTTTGTTAGAAAACTTCGCTTATATCTCATTCATCTCTATTACTGATGTGGCACCCTTCATTAATGGCTATGTAAGCATGTCTCCGTGGTATCTATCCGGAGGTGAGTGAGCTTCATGTACCGCTTGTTATGTATTCTCGGACTCAAATGTCGCCTATATTGTGGTCTTTGATAACCGTTGATTAATTTCTGTACCTTCACAACTGGCTGACCTAAATGGTCTTGGAAGGTTACCTTCCCATTTTAGAGTAAGTTGTCTTTATGTTTTAACGCTTAATCAAGGTTAGGGCAAGGTTATTTCAACATCTGTTTTTAACTAACATTCAAAACCGTTAGAAAAGAAAGACATTATTGACAAATAATTAAAGTTTAAATGAAACAAGAAAGTAACACCATTAGAATGTTTCGATGATACCTATTTTGTTGGTTATATATTTAGGAAAAATTTAGAGTAAGGAATTTAAAAGCATTCGAAACCACCAGTAGAAGAGACCGTAGATGAAGCGTTTTTGCATAATGTGGATTTACACCTAATTTCCTCTGCTGGGTAGTCGAGTCGTGCCATCTGGTGGCAGCCACTCTGAAAATATCTCGCACTTCACGGTAAACGCCGTTAGATGTCACGACCTGACCGGTAAACTTGCAAGCACAGTCAGCCTTATCGTGTCATTTAGTTAGGCTATAAACAGGCGACGCGCTTTCCTTTGCGATGCCTATTGCATTGCTATCCGACAGATGGCGCCAGGCAAAAAGTGCGCAATGAGATTTATTGCACCCGCCACTGACCCGTTTCAAAGGGTACGCTCCTAACATCCATCCATCCATTCATCGGCCCTGCGCCTTCAGTCTCGGGTCTTTTCGAATGCTTTAGCTGTACGATGTTTAATAGCTTCAAAAGTGTTCAGAAATGTTAAACTATTGCGGAGTTCTGCAACTATGCAGCATCTATGTTCTGCCAACGTGACTCTAAATAACTGTCGGCTGCGCACGTGAACGGCGATTTTGCCTTTTACGCGACCTCACTTCCAAGATTTTTCTCTTCGCTTGACTGAGCCGTTCTTTGGAATCCCATTTAAGAAAGAGCTTTTAGGTTACTTCTTTTTCTATCAGGCTTATTTTTTGCTGTTTTTTTTTTGCCTTGAGGTTGTTTAGTATCGCGCTGCAACCTTTACAAAACACCATTTGTAATCTATTAAGTTGACCACCCAGCGGAATATTTCACGCTTGCTCTGTTTCGTTTTCTGAATATACGAACAATTATGATTGAACGGAAAGGATTGCCGCGGAGCTATGTTATATTTATTGGTTCATTATGTGCCACCGCCGGGGCGCGGACTTACACCACTTTTGTTCTCCATGTGGGGCGAGTTATCGACGCATACCTGCTAGAAGATACTAGATATGCTAGACTGTCGCGAAGGTGCGCAGTCACGTGCGAGGATTCTGCGAAGTTCGAGACTGTTTCCTTTTGCCTAAGCGTGCATAAATAGCACAGCTTTCCACCTTGCTGTTTTCCGCGAAGACGGCGTGCGTTTCTGGAACGTTTCGAGTTAAGCTTAAATAGAGCTGGCTGGACAGCCACCGGCTTGTTTTCGTCTTTACTTTGGTAACCAGAAATTCGCTGAACAGTAAGTTAGTTCTATTTCTATGCCAGGATTCATGACTGTCGCCACCACTACGTGACACTCTTAAAAGCACCTTCTGTCACCTTGAATTCGTCCTCGTTTTGAGCTTATTCACAGCTTGCGACAAAGAAACTCTAGTAACTCCATCTTAAGATTCCATTCGTTAACTTTAGCTTTTGGAAAGCGCCAAAGTCGGTGACTGGGGACAGTCGGAGGCGGAAAGATTTTTCGACACATTTGTTTGCAGGGCATCATATCTGCAACTGGACCCACAAGAATAAAAAGTTATTACTCTTCTGTGAGCTGAGAGCAGCTATGTTGCTTTGCAATGAAAACGTCCTTGCTGGCCCCATGTAACCTCACTGCCACTTCATGGATTCTGCTGCAGATATCCTTTCTAACTCAAAACGAACAGGTCTTCAGGAAAAACACCGGCGTTATATACATCAGGCGTATGATCATGACAGAAATGAGTGAAACACAAGTAAATGCACTAAAAAGGTACTCGACTTGAAAAACTGGGTAGTTTTGCAAACTTGGTAATCTTGTTTTTGTCCCCACGTGCACTCGCTCGTGCCGAAGGTGGCTAGACTTCCCTTGGCCACCTTTGCACCTACGAGTTCTTGGTCCCGCGTTATCACCTCCCTAGATAGGCTGCACTTGAATGCGAAGCGAAGATCGGTCTGGTTATCAAGTGGAAAGAGCCGCAGACCTTGAGATTTGAGTGCATCGTCGACAGCATCAATTTTGATTGCCACACAACGGCGCTCAGAAGACGTGGAAGGCAAGAGCTACGGCTTGAAGAGACCCGAGATCTTCAAAGCAACGGCCACTTTGCGGAAACTCATGACCGTAATAAAAACGGGGTCGCCTGTGTCCCTGTAGTTAATCAGTGCGATTTCAAAAGCAATTTTTGAATACGTATAATATGAGAAACTCTCCTCACAATAATCAAAGTTGCCTTCGCATAATGTTCGTCACCACATCATTTCATGGCACCATGGCAACACTACGCCAATGTTTGGCGCATTGTTTGGCCCTGCATATTGGAGGCAGGTTTTGAGCATCCTAACATACAGGGTGTTTCACCTAAGACTTCATACAATTTAAAAAAAAATAGGCTTGTCTTAGTTAGAAGAGGTTTTTTTTCTCTGTATAGCATTGTTAGCGGTGTAGTACATCAGAATACAGCTAAGACGAGATTACCAGCAGGCTGGTTAACTACTATTGAATAGTTAACTTTTTAACTATTCCTGTTAGGCTCATTGATTACTGAGAGGCGTGTAGCCCACTGTAAGTAATAACCGTATCAGTTTCTAGAACTTCGTAAACGCGGTTACCCTTGACGCTATGGCCCAACAAATCGTGGCTACTTCGGCGAGCTATGTGCTCTGGAGAGGTTGCTTTGCCTGCAAGCTTCTCGAAAGCGCATGTATTTTGGCGCGATGTAGCCAAAATGTGTTCGCCTACGGCGCCGAGGGTAACCGGGTTTTAGGAAGTCTAAAAACTGATATGGAGATTACGGTTGGCCACTCGCCTCTAAGTAATTAAGAGCCTAACATTAATCGTTCGAAAGTTAACTGTTCAATATTAGTTAACCAGCCTGCTACTCAGAACATCTTAACTGTATACTTATGTACGCTTACAATGCTATGCCGAAAAAAGTGCTCTTCTAACTCAGAAAGCCTTTTTTTTTTAAATTGTGTAATGTCGTGGGTCAACACGTTGTGTATACGTCAGTGCGTTTTTAACTGAAGTCAATAGCGTGCTAAGTGAAGATAAAGTCGGTGGTGGGAATGCTTTACGAACTGCAAGAGAAAAGGTATGTACCGTATTTGATCAGGCAACGAATTTTGCTTCTCAGCTGGGCAGTGTATGTAGCCCTTACGGCACCCTTAATTAACAAAAGATCTCCAAAGGTAAGGACAAGGGCTCTTTTTACTTTTCAACTTTACGCAGATTCGGTGTTTAATGGGTGCCATAAGTGCTGCACCACAACGATAAGAAACGAACCACGTTTCCTTATTACTTTTGGTAACGACGGTACCTCTGATATCGCATTCTCTTCGGTTCACAGGCATTGGAAGCGATTTCCAGTGTAAATAAGCAGCACTCAGGACCTGACTTTTAGTCGCGACCTTACGTTTCTTTAAAGCGCTGGTCAGTATAATGGACATTCAAAACTAGGGCTACTTTGTGAAGAAAAGCAGAGAGGGCTTGTAATTTGTTTTTGAGTCACTAAGAGTATATATAAGAAGGCCATCTCAAGGCTTCATTCCTTATAAACGTTCGAAACTTGGCTGGGTGAAGCAATATATTTCAAGTGACCAGCATAAATATATTTTACCATTCGTTACCGAAATATATGCTTAATACAAAGTATCAACTGAAGAATTTCTTTTGCCATCGTTTTAAGGAGATGAAGTTCTTGTCTTCATTCGCGCCGCCGCGGTGGCTGAGTGGTTATGGCGCTCGGCTGCTGGCCCGAAAGACGCGGGTTCGATCCCGGCCGCGGCGGTCGAATTTCGATGGAGGCGACATTCTAGAGGCATGTGTGCTGTGCGATGTCAGTGCACGTTGAAGAACCCCAGGTGATCGAAATTTCCGGAGCCCTTCACTACGGTGTCTCTCATAGCATGAGTCGCTTTGGGACGTTAAACCCCCATAAACCAAACCAAACCTTGTCTTCATTCAACTTAATCTTTTAGTTACACGTAAAACTCCCTGCGTCGGATCTGAATAAAATACCACCGGCAAACCTCAAACGACTCCCTTGCTGCTTGGCTGTAATATTTGAAATGTTCTTAACATTTCTGTTACATCCGAAGAGCCGATATATAAGGCACCTCAAAGAATGATAGTCGCTTGCGTTTATGCATTTGTTTCTTGCGTATTATTCGTAGATCTTCGGGCCTACGTTCAAACTCAAGCTGTAGATTAGCTTCTTACGCTGGCTTGTTACTAAAGAGTTGCTGACACGGAGTAATTAGGGAGACGAATCAATCTGAAGAGCACATATAAAGAAGGAAGCCGTGTAGTATTAGGTGTCTTCAAAGCACGATTTTGATATGGACTTGCTGTACTTATACACTTTAACGTGTATCACCGAATTTTTGTATTGCTCTGCGAAAGCAAGAATACGGCCCGCTAGGAAGGCTAGGAAGTCTGCACCCAATAAACAGCGGATATGTAAAGGAGCAAATATTGAGAAAAGGTTGCAGTAATTGTAATCATAAATACAGTTCCAGTTTTCATTAGAAATGCGTTCTCAAAAAACAACAGGCCTTTACGGTTCACGTTTGCACCGTGTCACATTCGCTCCACGTTTGTTTGCAATGGTTTTTGAAGGTCACTTTGTTTGTATGAGAGCAAAACAAATAAAATACATTGTCGGAACATTTCTCTGCACATTACTGGTGTCTTGCAAGACGGCTACACAATTTATGAAAATTTCACTAAGACTAAGCTCAGTAAGCTATTAAAAAGCTCCACATGCCTCGAGTTAAGCTCAGAGAATGGGTTCTGAATGCGTTTTATGCGCGCTGAGTTGTGACAAATAGTCTGTTGAACTTCAGCAACATAGGTATTAAACACTAAGTCTGTTTTCATCCTTGTGGTTGAGAGATCTGACATTGCTGTCCGAGCTAGTGTGAGCTGAGTTGGGGGCATTTTCTCCTATACTTTATTTTTCGTCCTGTCTACGCAGAATGAGCAAGCCGTCCTTTACGCAAATGCAAGCACTGATAACAGCTGTTGGCGCTCTGCAAGCATCCGCGATAAGAATGACCAACGCTATCGATCAGCAAACAAATCAGCCGCCTTATCAGCAGCTTCTAGAGAGAAGTTTTCACGACACCTAACATCTGGATCAGTGTATTTGCCGACAGAGGAAGGGATGCGGCCACTACCAGGACGGACACGAGCAGGTAAAAGGTTTTCGTTTCTTACATCATGAAGAGCTTCCATATTTTTTTAACGCTTAGCCTGTGTGGCTGCGTATGGGGTCTTTGTGCTAGATTATGCTAGGTTATGCTTTATGTATGCAGAACAAGTTTTTCAAAAAACTTCCAACAGCAGAAGAGACATGCTGCCTTGTGGAGACGTATGCTATCGTACAATGTGTACACTTAATGAGCACGAGCATAGTGCTATACAGTATTGGAGTTTAAAAATTTGGAGTCTCAACTTT
>JARKHS020033802.1:0-12500 GCA_030143305.2 Amblyomma americanum
TCATCGTTTGGACTGCACACCTCAACTTCTGAAGATTGAGTGCGTTCCCATCAGTTTTCTATTCTTTTGCTGTCATATTTTTGTTGGAATCTTTTTAATTTATTTTTAATGAATTCTAAGTTACACAGACGCGTGCTAGACCAGACTGCCTCCTACCTTTGTTTGTGATTTGTATTTATTTAAGAGATTATTTGGATTGATTATCTGAAAATGAGAAGATGCCGTCGAACTTATCTATAAACGACGGATGGCCTAAGACGCTAGGAAAGCAACCGCTCTAAGCGTTAGGTTTGCGTTTCCCGTTGCTACGATCCCTACATTTTCCACTTGATTTCCGTAACCTAAGAACGTACCTTAAAACGTGAATTTCTGTTCATGTTTTTTGTTTTCTGCCGTGTGACACTCAAAACACCTTTCATAGCGAATCGTGCAGTGAATTCTGCCGTCTTCAATATACTACATTTTTGCCGTTAATTGCGAGGGGTTATGTACAGTCGGGGACAAAAGTCGTTGGAGCACGTGTCCTTCAAACGATGCCGATATTTCTGCTATTAGCCGCCGGCCGGAGACCACACTTGTTGAGATGAAAGTCAAAATTTTGTTCTTTATTCTCTACAATTGTGTTCTCCAGCCGGGAGCTAATACAAGTGTTTTCGGCCCTGTTTGGGCAAAACGGGGTCCTGAGATTTTAGTCCCCGACTGTGCTCTCCTTTTCTGGTTATACGAGAAGATTCGTTTCTTCGACACGCATTGTACGGCTTGTTTACATAACCTTAGATCTCGAGGAACCTGCTTATTTCACCCGTAAGCCGAAAGAAAAGCATCTGCAAATAAGAATATGCTGAGTTACAAGAGTTAAAATAAAAGCAGGTAAAATAAAAAAGTAATTAAGAAGTGCGGCGTTCATGAAAATAGCAGGTTTACTCTGCTGTTCTTTGTCTCCATGCCAAGATGTTTCGCAGTTTACTCATAAAATATTCCTCACAAAATGGGGATTTAGGCAGGATTGCGTATATGCACGGCTTCTGTCTGGCTAGTGCACACCTCACAGTGGGCCGTGAAGTAAGCCAAGTAGAAAAAGGAAGTTTGAAACGAGTCAGGGGAAATGACAAGGCAACATTTGAAGAGCAGAATAAAATGATGACATTGCGAGCTAGATATCTCTTCTAAAGCGAAGTTTGTTGTTAACAATTTTCTCCAAGCCACAAATAAACTTCGCGGAATCACTGGCATGATATCATCCAAAAATAAATTTTGTAAGAAGCCGCAAATGACAGCGGTTCTTTCCTTCTCCGGCAGTTTATTAGCCTTCCCTGAGAGCTAGAAGCGATAGCCGCATGTAGTTTGCTTCCTTGACGTTTCAGTCACGTTCTGAAGTTTAAATTAGAAGGACTTTGGTCTAGGCCTGTTGGTATGACATCGTGAAGAGCAAAACCGCAAAACAGGACAGGACTGAGGCAGGCGACAACACAGGGCGGTACTGACAACTGAGCATTTATTGAAACACAGCAGAGCTTGTAAGGATCAGTCGCGCGTGTAATCTGGAAAGCAATCATAAATCAAAAAAAGAAGATGAAACATGTAGAAACAATTCAATGGTAACCATGACGAAAATATTCAGTGCGGCGAAAGGAATGAAACCGAGCAAGAATGATACAACTAACCTGCGCGAAACCAAGCAAAAAAGAACCTAGTGAAACGCTGACAAAAAAGCTAACCCTTTCTGAAAAGTAGACACAGAAGGCGTGCTGACACACTTATCTGGCTCCGATTCCAGGATGGCAACAGCCACGACAATTTCCCTTTCCAACTGCCCCTTTCTTCTTCCTATTATCTCTGTACAATTAAGCATAGGATAGCAGCCCTTACAACTGCGACAATGAACGGGCAGGGCAGGTCCTCCGGGCCTACTCAAGGAGCTCGCATGCTCTTGCAGACGAATTTTTAAACATCTGCCAGTTTGTCCGATATAAAACGACCACAGCTGAGGGGAATCTTATAAACCACCCCCATCGCGCATGAGACGCACTTCTTCGAATGCCTCATGCCGCAAACTACATGCGTTGAAGTATGCTTCCTCACCAAATTAAAACGTTTTGAGAGCTTGCAGGGCGCAGACATGACCACGTCAACGCCATATCTGACTGAGATCTTCTTAAGATTGTGGGAAATACTGTGAAGATATGGTAAGACAGCACACTTATTTCGACTAGGTGGCTCATGGGAAAAGTTGTCTTCTTTTGCCGTCTGGCGAAGCTTTTTGAGCAGCGATTCGGCCACAGATCTTAAAAGGGAGATTGGAAAACCCGCCTTTTCGAGTCGCTCAAGTTGAAGAAGAAGACTGAGCTGCACTTTGTGATGGCATGATTTCAAAAGCGCAGACCTAAAACAAAAAGAAACCAAGGCCCGTTTAACGAGCTTTGAATGGGATGAGTCGTACGGCAATAAAGCTTTCTTCGATCTCGGCTGAAAAGCCCAGCATACATGGTCATGTTGATTAAAATCGAATTTTAAGTCTAAAAACTGGATATATCCATCTTGCGGAAGCTCAAGGGTAAAATTTAGAGAATGTGAACCTCCAGAGAACACAGCCAAAAGCTCATCCGCTACGTCAACTAATACATCATTAGGTGAAAGCTTTAAAAGGAGAAGAAAATCATCCACGTATCTAAAAACGCTAGAAATGAAGGCATGGGTCAACTTGCGTTTCAGCACTCGACTCTTCTACAGCGTCCTGCCATTCCGAGTAGGGCCGACAGCTGGGCCCCGAAACACAATGGGGCACTTGCATGTCTCTGTGCATCATGCTTGTATTAGTGCACAGGTTATTCTTCCTTTCAACTTTTTCTCCTTCCGTTCTATTTTCATATTTAGTCCTTCTAGATGCATTGAACCGAAAACCACAGGAAAAGAAAGAGCTACTTCGGGGGCACAGTGCTAGGAATGTGAAATAAAATGGAGCAACCTCTCCATAATAATAACAATAATTGGTTTTGGGTGGAAAGGAAATGGCGCAGTATCTGTCTCATATATCGTTGGACACCTGAACCGCGCCGTAAGGGAAGGGATAAAGGAGGGAGTGAAAGAAGAGAGGAACAAATAGGTCCGTAGTGGAGGGCTCCGGAATAATTTCGACCACCTGGGGATCTTTAACGTGCACTGACATCGCACAGCACACGGGCGCCTTAGCGTTTTTCCTCTCCATGATATTCAATTATTTACAAAAGGCGCAGTAAAGCGACGGCTTGTTTTATCCTTTTTTTTTACTTTTGTCTTCCTGCTTTGCGCTTTTGTAAAATGATAGAGACAGCCTTATGAAGGTAAAGGAAGAAAGAAGAATGGTTTAGTGGATAAAATCGAGTTAAAAGGGCTCTGAAATACCTTCCGAGGAGAGGGCATGAACTCTCTCAATCACTGCATTGTGTTGTCATGACCACCTCAGTCAAATAATACACTTCTGCACGCAGCAGAGAACCCACAACCACGCGCGAAAGTTGCATAGCCCTTTCCGGCGACTTTTTCATGCTCGCACCCTCCGTCGCTCGCACGTGTGTATACAAGTTGAGAGATGGCTATTGGTTAGATTCTTTCAGAGGTCAGGCAGCAACCATGGCCGCGGGCAATAAGCCGCGTAGCTTCGGCGGGTAAGGAAGCTCGGCCTCCGAAGGTGGGGCCGATGGAGGAGCGCCAACTTTCTAGCGTGCTAAAAGTGACGAGAAACGAGCGAAACGAACAAAGACACTGAAATTCAATTTTGACTACAGATAACTCAGGTTCTACAAGGCGCATTAAAAAAAATTCTTGCTGAGAAATTTTCGTGAGGCACATGCTTTAGCATCCCAGGCCTACCACAACTTTATTAGAACCTCTTTAATGCTTCTGTCACGTGGTCGTGACGACCGTCTGGGAAGCAGGAAAGGAGCAAACGGCTTCCAAAAGGAGCCCTTTACTGGGCTCATTTGCGCCCGCAAAGACCTGAACAACTCGTCGGTGACACCAAAGGTCACACCCACAGCCGCATTCTGCGGCGCTCAATTAATAGAAAGAAGCGAACCTTCAAGGTAAGGCGTCTACATCGCCAAGAATAATTTCGAACAGAGTATAGGTAGTTGACCGTGGCTACAATCATTCGAGACAAATCTGGTCGCTTCTTGCTTGACACACAAAATGATAAGATGTGGGCCAGTGACTCTGAACAATGAAATGTATAATTAAAAGGCTTCCCGGCATTATCCTAGCTTCGTTCAAAAGAGCAAATGGTCACCGGAAAACCATGTAATAAGAACCGGAATAAACAAATGATCACTGACCGCATTGAAGTTGACTCAAGGGGCAAGAAACTTTCAAGGAAATTAACCTTGGCGCAGGGCAGGGTTAACTGAAGAGGGACGGCAGAAGCCTTTCTCGGGAAGTTAATGGTCGCTAGGGACTAGAATTACCCCACATTACAAAGTTCAAGGACCCCTCCCCCCCCCCCCCAAGGTAAAGTCAATTATGGTGACTTTACCTTTACGCGTGCTAGACCAGACTGCCTCCTACCTTTGTTTGTGATTTGTATTTATTTAAGAGATTATTTGGATTGATTATCTGAAAATGAGAAGATGCCGTCGAACTTATCTATAAACGACGGATGGCCTAAGACGCTAGGAAAGCAACCGCTCTAAGCGTTAGGTTTGCGTTTCCCGTTGCTACGATCCCTACATTTTCCACTTGATTTCCGTAACCTAAGAACGTACCTTAAAACGTGAATTTCTGTTCATGTTTTTTGTTTTCTGCCGTGTGACACTCAAAACACCTTTCATAGCGAATCGTGCAGTGAATTCTGCCGTCTTCAATATACTACATTTTTGCCGTTAATTGCGAGGGGTTATGTACAGTCGGGGACAAAAGTCGTTGGAGCACGTGTCCTTCAAACGATGCCGATATTTCTGCTATTAGCCGCCGGCCGGAGACCACACTTGTTGAGATGAAAGTCAAAATTTTGTTCTTTATTCTCTACAATTGTGTTCTCCAGCCGGGAGCTAATACAAGTGTTTTCGGCCCTGTTTGGGCAAAACGGGGTCCTGAGATTTTAGTCCCCGACTGTGCTCTCCTTTTCTGGTTATACGAGAAGATTCGTTTCTTCGACACGCATTGTACGGCTTGTTTACATAACCTTAGATCTCGAGGAACCTGCTTATTTCACCCGTAAGCCGAAAGAAAAGCATCTGCAAATAAGAATATGCTGAGTTACAAGAGTTAAAATAAAAGCAGGTAAAATAAAAAAGTAATTAAGAAGTGCGGCGTTCATGAAAATAGCAGGTTTACTCTGCTGTTCTTTGTCTCCATGCCAAGATGTTTCGCAGTTTACTCATAAAATATTCCTCACAAAATGGGGATTTAGGCAGGATTGCGTATATGCACGGCTTCTGTCTGGCTAGTGCACACCTCACAGTGGGCCGTGAAGTAAGCCAAGTAGAAAAAGGAAGTTTGAAACGAGTCAGGGGAAATGACAAGGCAACATTTGAAGAGCAGAATAAAATGATGACATTGCGAGCTAGATATCTCTTCTAAAGCGAAGTTTGTTGTTAACAATTTTCTCCAAGCCACAAATAAACTTCGCGGAATCACTGGCATGATATCATCCAAAAATAAATTTTGTAAGAAGCCGCAAATGACAGCGGTTCTTTCCTTCTCCGGCAGTTTATTAGCCTTCCCTGAGAGCTAGAAGCGATAGCCGCATGTAGTTTGCTTCCTTGACGTTTCAGTCACGTTCTGAAGTTTAAATTAGAAGGACTTTGGTCTAGGCCTGTTGGTATGACATCGTGAAGAGCAAAACCGCAAAACAGGACAGGACTGAGGCAGGCGACAACACAGGGCGGTACTGACAACTGAGCATTTATTGAAACACAGCAGAGCTTGTAAGGATCAGTCGCGCGTGTAATCTGGAAAGCAATCATAAATCAAAAAAAGAAGATGAAACATGTAGAAACAATTCAATGGTAACCATGACGAAAATATTCAGTGCGGCGAAAGGAATGAAACCGAGCAAGAATGATACAACTAACCTGCGCGAAACCAAGCAAAAAAGAACCTAGTGAAACGCTGACAAAAAAGCTAACCCTTTCTGAAAAGTAGACACAGAAGGCGTGCTGACACACTTATCTGGCTCCGATTCCAGGATGGCAACAGCCACGACAATTTCCCTTTCCAACTGCCCCTTTCTTCTTCCTATTATCTCTGTACAATTAAGCATAGGATAGCAGCCCTTACAACTGCGACAATGAACGGGCAGGGCAGGTCCTCCGGGCCTACTCAAGGAGCTCGCATGCTCTTGCAGACGAATTTTTAAACATCTGCCAGTTTGTCCGATATAAAACGACCACAGCTGAGGGGAATCTTATAAACCACCCCCATCGCGCATGAGACGCACTTCTTCGAATGCCTCATGCCGCAAACTACATGCGTTGAAGTATGCTTCCTCACCAAATTAAAACGTTTTGAGAGCTTGCAGGGCGCAGACATGACCACGTCAACGCCATATCTGACTGAGATCTTCTTAAGATTGTGGGAAATACTGTGAAGATATGGTAAGACAGCACACTTATTTCGACTAGGTGGCTCATGGGAAAAGTTGTCTTCTTTTGCCGTCTGGCGAAGCTTTTTGAGCAGCGATTCGGCCACAGATCTTAAAAGGGAGATTGGAAAACCCGCCTTTTCGAGTCGCTCAAGTTGAAGAAGAAGACTGAGCTGCACTTTGTGATGGCATGATTTCAAAAGCGCAGACCTAAAACAAAAAGAAACCAAGGCCCGTTTAACGAGCTTTGAATGGGATGAGTCGTACGGCAATAAAGCTTTCTTCGATCTCGGCTGAAAAGCCCAGCATACATGGTCATGTTGATTAAAATCGAATTTTAAGTCTAAAAACTGGATATATCCATCTTGCGGAAGCTCAAGGGTAAAATTTAGAGAATGTGAACCTCCAGAGAACACAGCCAAAAGCTCATCCGCTACGTCAACTAATACATCATTAGGTGAAAGCTTTAAAAGGAGAAGAAAATCATCCACGTATCTAAAAACGCTAGAAATGAAGGCATGGGTCAACTTGCGTTTCAGCACTCGACTCTTCTACAGCGTCCTGCCATTCCGAGTAGGGCCGACAGCTGGGCCCCGAAACACAATGGGGCACTTGCATGTCTCTGTGCATCATGCTTGTATTAGTGCACAGGTTATTCTTCCTTTCAACTTTTTCTCCTTCCGTTCTATTTTCATATTTAGTCCTTCTAGATGCATTGAACCGAAAACCACAGGAAAAGAAAGAGCTACTTCGGGGGCACAGTGCTAGGAATGTGAAATAAAATGGAGCAACCTCTCCATAATAATAACAATAATTGGTTTTGGGTGGAAAGGAAATGGCGCAGTATCTGTCTCATATATCGTTGGACACCTGAACCGCGCCGTAAGGGAAGGGATAAAGGAGGGAGTGAAAGAAGAGAGGAACAAATAGGTCCGTAGTGGAGGGCTCCGGAATAATTTCGACCACCTGGGGATCTTTAACGTGCACTGACATCGCACAGCACACGGGCGCCTTAGCGTTTTTCCTCTCCATGATATTCAATTATTTACAAAAGGCGCAGTAAAGCGACGGCTTGTTTTATCCTTTTTTTTTACTTTTGTCTTCCTGCTTTGCGCTTTTGTAAAATGATAGAGACAGCCTTATGAAGGTAAAGGAAGAAAGAAGAATGGTTTAGTGGATAAAATCGAGTTAAAAGGGCTCTGAAATACCTTCCGAGGAGAGGGCATGAACTCTCTCAATCACTGCATTGTGTTGTCATGACCACCTCAGTCAAATAATACACTTCTGCACGCAGCAGAGAACCCACAACCACGCGCGAAAGTTGCATAGCCCTTTCCGGCGACTTTTTCATGCTCGCACCCTCCGTCGCTCGCACGTGTGTATACAAGTTGAGAGATGGCTATTGGTTAGATTCTTTCAGAGGTCAGGCAGCAACCATGGCCGCGGGCAATAAGCCGCGTAGCTTCGGCGGGTAAGGAAGCTCGGCCTCCGAAGGTGGGGCCGATGGAGGAGCGCCAACTTTCTAGCGTGCTAAAAGTGACGAGAAACGAGCGAAACGAACAAAGACACTGAAATTCAATTTTGACTACAGATAACTCAGGTTCTACAAGGCGCATTAAAAAAAATTCTTGCTGAGAAATTTTCGTGAGGCACATGCTTTAGCATCCCAGGCCTACCACAACTTTATTAGAACCTCTTTAATGCTTCTGTCACGTGGTCGTGACGACCGTCTGGGAAGCAGGAAAGGAGCAAACGGCTTCCAAAAGGAGCCCTTTACTGGGCTCATTTGCGCCCGCAAAGACCTGAACAACTCGTCGGTGACACCAAAGGTCACACCCACAGCCGCATTCTGCGGCGCTCAATTAATAGAAAGAAGCGAACCTTCAAGGTAAGGCGTCTACATCGCCAAGAATAATTTCGAACAGAGTATAGGTAGTTGACCGTGGCTACA
This sequence comes from Amblyomma americanum, assembly GCA_030143305.2. Classification (NCBI taxonomy): domain Eukaryota; kingdom Metazoa; phylum Arthropoda; class Arachnida; order Ixodida; family Ixodidae; genus Amblyomma; species Amblyomma americanum. The sequence goes on from JARKHS020033802.1 coordinate 8,508, forward strand.
ATCATTCGAGACAAATCTGGTCGCTTCTTGCTTGACACACAAAATGATAAGATGTGGGCCAGTGACTCTGAACAATGAAATGTATAATTAAAAGGCTTCCCGGCATTATCCTAGCTTCGTTCAAAAGAGCAAATGGTCACCGGAAAACCATGTAATAAGAACCGGAATAAACAAATGATCACTGACCGCATTGAAGTTGACTCAAGGGGCAAGAAACTTTCAAGGAAATTAACCTTGGCGCAGGGCAGGGTTAACTGAAGAGGGACGGCAGAAGCCTTTCTCGGGAAGTTAATGGTCGCTAGGGACTAGAATTACCCCACATTACAAAGTTCAAGGACCCCTCCCCCCCCCCCCCCCAAGGTAAAGTCAATTATGGTGACTTGCCGCCAGCAAGCGGCAGAAGCTCATGACCTCGCCCTACTTGGCCTCGGAACCGCTTGACCACGCCAGATCACTCAAGAGTTAACACCGCGTTCGCTGAAGAATGTGTTCTTCTACTAGTAAAGAGGGGAGTGGCCTTGGACGGAAACTGCGTTTGAGGTGCAGCAGCGCATGGTAACTACGTTGAAAGAAAAACAAAATTAAAAGTAACAATAAAATACGAATAACAAGTACAAAAATACAAAATTTCAAACGTAAATAACAGGCACAAAAACACCCCAAAATTAAAAAAAGGGCCGAAAAGTGGACGATGTTCAGCTTAGCTAGAATAAAATAGGAGACAGTGTCGCTCAATTTGGGAAAAAGCGTCATTGAACAAGTCCGGAGAAGCGGCTCAGCATAATAAGGCGGTCGATGCACGTTCTTGTGGAGAGCCAACCCAAGTCACCCCTAGGAAAACCAAGCGCCTCACTAACCTTAGTGGTGTGCCGGCATATCCTTGGTTAAGCACCAAAGCCCGTGCCCAAGAACTTAACGTACTGCCAAGGGAAAAGCGAACGGAGGGGTTCATATCGTGACAGACTAGAACACGACGAACTGTGGAGCGGCGCGGGCAGGAGTGCTTGCGCTAGGCCGTCCGCCATTAAATCATCCTGTAACCACCTGTTATCTCGTCTTAGTCATCGGCTTGAGGTCACGTAAAATTTCGTGTAAGCTGCTAGGAACCTTCATCGCCATCCTGGTCCCGAAGCTTCGGCGTCCTGCGTCTGCCGTGGTCGACGGCCATGTGTGCCAAGTTCGCTCCGTCCGGCGGTGCCCATCCCGCCAGATCACAACTGACCTCGCTGCTGACCCTAGCCTCGTCCCCCGACCCTACCAGAAGACACGACGCAAAAACGACGCTGCTGCTATAAGACCTTATGACCTCACCGACTTGAAAAGCCGCATACAAGTAAGAGCACAACCCCCCTGCCCGTGGCGTTCGGTGCGTCCATGGGCCTCGGCTGAGGGTTCCAAATGACCTGTGGGCCAGAAGCTTCAAGGGCCAGCGCTCATCAGCCGGTGGTCTCATTTACTGTGGCGTCAAGCCCTTCACCTCCTTCTCCGTTCCAACATTTTTCACGGCCATCGTCATCTACTGCGTTTCTTCTTCAGTGCCGATCTTCTCGTTCGAGATCAGGACGATCGCTCGGCGGCCCCGTGGTGTGCGACAGACTAGAATGCTATGAACTGTGAGGTGACGCGGGCAGCAGTGCTCGCGCTTGACCACGTGCCACTAAATCATCCTGTAACCATTTATCATGTGGTCTCAGTCATCGGCTTGCCGTCACGTAAAAATATTAGGCCGCAGCATAAGCACACATCTGCTTCAGAAATGCAATATTAGTATCCCATATAACAGCGAAGTCCACTCCATGAACCTCGATCTTCGCCGTTCCGCACTGTCATGTCGGGACGGAGTTGTGCGCCGCTTGGTGTCGCTTGTACTATGAGGACGATTTCAATAATTCTAGCCACAATCCTCGGAGAAAAGTTGTGGCGGTCATTGCGTGGTAGGTGTACAGCTGTACATTCCCACAGGCTATGCACAGTCACCAAGACTCGCGAAGAGTGTCTGGATAGCCGTTCTGTGTAGTTGTCGGCAAGTTGGTTTAACAGTGTGCCAGTTTAGGATGATGCGTACACGTAGAAACTTGATTTTTTTTCCCCATTATTCATTAGGCGGTGTCTTAAGAGAGTCAACAGTTGTGGTACACCCATTTTTTGAAGACAAAATAATGTTTAATGCTGTAATTCTCTTCGTATCACATAGATCAGAGATCCCTTCTTGATGGCAACTTCCACGTCCTGCTTTGAGTGACGCTGTCTGGAAGTTCAACCTGTTGCGCTAACTGGCGAAAGCAGGGCTGAAGGATATTGTAGAAGAGCACATGCACAAGTTATTGCCGAGAGGAATGAGGCGCGTAAGGTCTTTTAGCTGAACTGCCTGCGCGACACGCTAGAGGCGAAATGAAGAAGGTACTGCAGATTGTCTAACAGCTGTACGAGATTGAAACCAGATTTTAAGCTAATGCCATCATGGGCCATATTTGTAGCTCGCAGGCACATTAAAAATATATAATTATTCAAATTGTGGAGCAAAAGATCCAGTAAGCAATTCAAAAGGGCAAAATTGGCCCCTCAGTTTCATCCCTAAGCACAGGAAAATATGGGACCCGTCGGTCTCACCATCGGACCAGAATGTTGTGGTTAAAAATTTTTGTACGTATTCTGAACTTACGCAATGAACCGCGGTACGACGTTCTTTCCTTGCAAAGTAGTATACAGGGAAGGATGTGGCACTTAGTCAAAAGCCTTTTTTATGCCCAATCTAACAGGCAAAGGGGGATGCAGCTTTTTCATGGTTTTCATCAGGGCTTGCAAGATGAGAATGTTCAAGGATGTTGGACATTTGTTTAGAGAACCCTGCTTGAAACTAGAGGAACTTCTACACAGGGGGGAGTAGCCTTACCAGCCGTATCTTCGCGAAATATCCATACAAAACTGGGAAAGAAGTATTGGGCAAGTAGTCGCCAGACTTGGGCGATTGTCACGTGTCATGGTTGTAAAGTGGCAGGAACATGAAAGTAGAGAAAGATGAAGACGCTGAAGATGGGAAGTAGGATAATTTATATCAAAGAAGGAAGAGGACGAAGACTGCAATGGAGCGAAAAAAATATGAATTGGAGTTGTTTAATGGGTTTCCGTCCTTCTCTCTTTCGATGCTACCGTCAAAAGGCATGCCCTTAAGCAGGTGTGTGAGCTTCTTCACAGGTATATTATCGAAACCAAGATAATCTTGTGTTAACTTCTCGTTGCCTTTATTTTTCTCTAAAAATTAGTTTATTTCTGATAATTGCTTTAAAATTTAGTTATTCAACCCTCACCGCTTCGTCTCCTGGATTTTCATTACAATATGCTGAAGATCTCTCAAAATTCGTGATTTGTTTTTCACAGATTCCTCGATTTATATTTATGAGCAGATGGAGACAAACCTGGATGAGTTTTCTCCTGTTTGGATCTGCACCATACCCTTGCGAATCCGCCATCTTGGGCATGTGCTATCGTTTTTGAGGCCACAAGAACAGAGCTTAGCAGATTTTCAACAAATAATAAGAAATCAGGACATGAGAATAAAGTAGGAAATGCGGTTAGACGAGGTTAAAGTGACGGGCATAAAATAAAAACTATGACGTGTACTACGCGGAGAGTATACCAGGCTTCAACGGCGTCGTTTCGCTGTCGACTGGCCTCGTTGCTTGTTCCATGGAACTCTTCGACCAGGCGCGGACATCACCGGCTACCATTCCGGTCCCGCGGTCTATGGCGGTCCCCGTCTACGAAGGCTCTGTGTGAACGCCCTTGGGACTCCGAGAAAGCCAGCTGGTGCTACAAACATATCTGCCGACGTCTGGAGTTCTGTGATGTGGCCCGGACATGTCACTACTGCCCATCCCGAATAACACAATCAACACTGGTGTATGGTACCATCTAGCCCACTCTGCGCGGCGCAACGTGTCTAAGTTATAGCTGTGTGAGCCGTGTGCGCTATATTGAGGACGGCATTTTCAG